>VXAZ01003765.1:0-94072 GCA_013399875.1 Gymnorhina tibicen | reverse complement strand
GTGCCAGCCCCGGCTGACCGGGCACGAGGCATGCACGTGGTCCCCTGCCCGCCGCTCCCACCGCGGCCCTTCTCCGCCTGTGAGGGCTCCGCCGCACAAAGCCACCTTGGCGGGTGGCATCGCCCTTGTCACCATCGCGGGCTTGGGTCCGTCACTGGTCCCTTCCCAGCACGGCTGCCCCAAGAGACCCCCCTGCGGGGTGGCTCAGAGGGTCGGTTCCCTTTGGAAACGGCTCCCCTGGGAGCTCCGCTGCGGTTCTGGGGCCCGGCTGGGTGAGACCCTCGCACCCCTAGCACCCGGCCTTGAGCCACAGCTGGGGTGAGAGCTCTGGCCAGTGAACGTGCGAGCAGGCGGCTTCACGGGAAGAAGGGAAGCTGGGCTGCGTTAGGTGGGTTTGCTTTTGCTTTCCTCTCTTGGAGCTGCTGAAGCCTCATTTCCTCAAAACGCCGTCCTACCCACAGCTTGCCTGGCCCGCTGGAGAGTGGGTGGGTGGAAATACCTTTCTTGGGATGAGGACTAACTGGTGTGATGGGGACATGGTGCTTGGCAGGCTGATGCGTCGCCAAGCAGGGTGGGTGAGGAAGGCCCCGTGGGCAAGAGCACGAGCTCCTCTGGCAGCACAGTGGCCCTGCTGGTTTGATGCTCATCTGGGCAGCACTTGGGCATGGATACTCCTCTCTCAGGGAGCTCATCCCATGAATGTATGGGATGTAAGCCAGGCTGAGCATCCCCACTTCCATCTGTGTGGTTTGTGTTGGACCTGTAGCCAGGCGGAGACAATACTGAGCGTAGACCTGGATGTGCACACCCTGCAGGGCTGGAAATGCCACAGATCCTTCTTCCCCAGCCAAGTTTGCTGTTGCCTGTCTCTCAGAGCCAGGAGAGGCTAGAGCTCTCTGTAACCGGTGGAGAGGGATGTGGCTTCAGCTGTGTGCTGGAAACACCCTCCAAGGTGTTTGGATGGATGGAGGGCAAATTTTTTTCTCTTTTTCTGCAATATCCCATTTACAAAACAGAGGGAGCTGCTGTGCTGTTCTGACACCTGTTTGGCGCGGGCTGATGCGGGGACAGGAGATCCAGCAGTCCAAGAGCAGGGTGGGCTGCAAGGGTCCCAACACCCCTTCCTCTTCCACCAGTGTGTGGAAAGAAGGTAAGTCCCTGCAGAGAAGAGGGCAGGTGTAATGCCAGGTTGGGAAGGAGCTGATGAGTGTCTGCAGGCTGTGGAAGAGAGAAGCCTGGACTAGGGAAGCAGCTGAGCCCAAGATGCTCACCAGAAATGCAAGCTGCTAGGCATCGAGGCTGAGGAGCATTTCCTCTGCTCTCTGAGCACCAGAACAATGGTGTCTTCAGTCTGGGCTGGATGGAATGGAGGTCCCACCTTGGCTGGCTGCTGGCAGAGGTGTGACTCTGAGAGGGGGTTTCCCCAGCCGTGGAGGAGGTGAGCATCAGTGCACACCTCGGGGCGTGTGCTGAGATGTCTTCAGCAGGGAAGCAGCCCACCATGTCAAGGGTGTTGAGGCAGCACCTCTGCCCCCTGTTCCCCCACCCTGGTTAGTCAGGCCCTGCTCCATAAGGAAGCAATTATTTTGTGCCCCTTCGAGCCCCTCCCTGAGCCTGCGCAGGACACTCGCGCTCGGTATGGAAACGCGACAGATTTTCCATATTCTGCTTTGCCCCGTGATGTTTAAAAACGTACGTGACAGCTTCTTTCTAATGCTGCAGGCTTGGCTGGCACTCAAGCAATAACAGACTGTGGGACACCAGGGGCATGAAATATCGTACCAATAGCCAGAGAGGGGGTAAAAAAAAAATGAGATGTCAAAGTGCAGTGTGTTTCCAGCCCGTTGTTGTGAGCCATCCTCTGCCCGATGTGAGAGATCTTTCAAAGCCGGCCAAATGTTGTCATCTCTGAATACCATTTTAAATATTCATCCAGACTATTTTCAACATCTGTGCCCGGCATGTTGTGAAAATGCAATGAGGGATGTTATGGAAACCAGATCACTTTATTCTCATATGGAGTGGAGGAAAGGGGTGGAAGCAATGAGGACTTCTGGACTGGAACTGTGAGTCCCTTGCATCCACTGGGAGTAGTGGGAGGAAAACCCTCTGCACCTTGAGGGATGCTGCTGAGACCGCTCAGTAGAACCAAGCACTGTGGTAGGAATGCGCAAAGGGGTTCAGGAGACTGGGGTGGAGTTAGAGCTGGGTAAAACAACTAACTGGCCAAGATGTAGTAGAGATTAATAAATCGGGTAAAAAAAAACCATAGAATACCCTGAATTGGAAGGGACCCATAAGGACCATCAAGTCCAAGTGCATCCAGGCAGTGCTTGCTCACCCTGCTCCAAATGCCTTCTTACACTAGCTGGGGGATGCAAGAGAGTTGCAGCAAAATGGATTCAGGTCTGCCTCACATGGGTGATACTATGCTGAAGTCTCCTCTCCCGGGACCACCTCTATCCAGGGCCAGTGGTGAGCAGAGTGGGCGTGGGGGGCCCAGCAGGACACCCATGCTGCATGTTGGTCCCTCCTTCCTGTGGTCAGCGTGGCCTACGAGTGACTGAAACTGGTGAGCAGGGATGTGTCTGAGCATCCTGCATTTGACAGCTCCATGCACATAGCTGAGTAGCCTGGGGACTATTTGCTTTACGGTGGATTTCTTTTTTCTTTTATTTTTTGGTTGTTTTCGATAACCTTGGAAATCTGGGCTCCGTTTCTGCCTTTTGTAACATCAGGCTGCAACTAATTCAAGCCAGGCCAGATCCTGACCACAGGTATGCCAGTGTAAATTTGAATGGAGTTGCTTACGTCTTGGTTTGGCCCGATGTGAATGGAGTTACTTCGGGCTGGTGCCAAAGCACTGAGGTCAGAATCTGGCCCATCCTTTCCTGCGTGCAGAGTAATTTGTACGCGTCTCCTGGCACCGCCGGGGTATCGTATGGCTTGTGTAATTCTGGCTCCGACCTGCCAAGAGTGCATTGCAATATCCATCACCTGCAGTGCCTGCTGCAGGAAGATGCTGCCGTGTAATTGCCCCCCTGAGCTGTGCGTGCAGGGGCTGAGAGCCCGAGGGGCTGCGCGGAGTGGGCAGCCCTGCGGATGTGGGGCCGTAAGCACTCAGAAGCTTCTGATACTTAAATATCAGGAGAAATGAGGAAGCTTGTAAAGGAAAGTGAGGCATCTCCTCTGTGCCATTAGCCATGTCCCAAGTGGGCACCGGTTGCTCCATTAGCGGCTGGGAAGGTGATTAGCGCTCCCAGCCACACTGCATCCCTCCAGCCTCTCCCAGCACACGCTCCCTCCCTCTGGAAAGCTGAGCTGGACCAGTACCTTGGCTCCATGGAGTTTTTCCTTCCACTTTAAATACTTCTCAGTTGTGTTTTTATATCCCAGAAACACATGGAATGATTTATCTGTGGCCGGAGCAGAGTTTGGGCCTGATTCTGTTTGTTGGGTGGAGGAATTAAGCTTCCCCCAGCTGGCACCAGCATGGTGGGAGAGGGACCAGGATATCCAGGGATGCCAGCAGCCTCCCAGGATGGATATCTTGTTTGTGGGCTGGGGCAGAGCTGCAGGGGGTTGCTCCCACAGCATGTGTGGCAAGGGAGTGCAGATGCCCTCATTACAAAGGGCCTGTAACGAGATGGAAATGTGCAGGTTGTAGTAGCAGATACACTCTGGTTAAGGGACGTGCTCTGGTCACTTGTGCCTGGTTTCAGCTGCTCTGAGCACATCATTCCTCTTCTGCTTTGGGTCCTGTCCTGTCCCCCCAGTGGCTTCCTTGTCAGAGGGCATCTGACGTGCTGGTGGGCTTTACTGGGGATGACACAGTTCAGGAACGAGCAGTCCTCCTGGATCAGTCTTACCCAAGAGTCTTAGTAGTTGGACCCCCTCAAGTAGTCAGGTCCTTTGGTCCTTGCCCAGGAATCTCTGCCTCCTGATCCATGGCTTTTGCTGTGCATGTTTGTGCCCCATGCTGGTGGGTGGCTCTGTCCCTGCCCCACGCTGTCACCCAGGACCTTATCTCTGTGCACAGGGCGATGCAGCACCTCACAGGGACCAGTTGTTCCCACCTCAACCAGTTCCAAGTAAGGCCACGTCTTTTCCTCAAGGGAAGCAAGTCCCCCACACACCCTGCTGTCCTGGCCTGGAGGAGAAACGCTGTTGGCTGCACCACGGCAGCAGCATTGGTGCGGGGGCACCAGCCTGGGGGAGCAGCACCATTCCCCTGTCATTCCTTGGGGTTTTCCCCTCCCCTTTCAGGGCAGTGCTGGCTGCTCAGCTTTAGCCACCACCTGCCCTCTAAACCCACATTTTTCCTACAGCAGAGCACCACTCGCGCCTTCCCCTCCACTTTAATTAGGGAAGGCTGCTCCTGTGCTGCAAAGGTCCTGGGATCAAACGTGGTTAATAACCCGCTTCCCTCCCTGCCCCGTGTTGTTCCACCTAATCCTGTAATTACTTCAGCAAAGTTGCTGCAGCCCCAACTGCCAGGTGGTGATCCTGGGCCTGCTGTAGGCACCAGCATCCACGCTGTGGGAAGTTTGCTCTCCTTGCCCTGCCTCACCTGCTGCACTTGCCTCATCCGTTCTATTTTGGGGGCCGAGCACCTACCCAATGGCTCAGCATCGGGAGACCTGGAGCTCCAGGCATCCATCTGCACCCAGCATCACCCTCGGTAGCACTGCCTCCTGGAAAGAGGATGGAAAAGGAGCCCACGGTGGGCTGGAGCATCGCCCTCACAAGTCTCCCACAAGGCAGGGAAACACTGCTGGTCGCTCTGGGAAGCGTGTGGTTGTAGAGGGAAGGGGTGTGGAGGTGTTGGATGCAGAAGCTAATTTTTTTTTAAAGCACTTCTGAAGCGCTCCGGCGGCATGACTTCCTTCCAAGCCGCACGGCTGTTAGCATTCCCGGAGTGGAGGAGTGAGGAAATCGCCCACCTCAAAAATGCAGCCGCTTCTGGGGAGGAGCTGGGAGGGCGGCCGCTTCCTCGGGAAGGGTGAGCCCCGCGCCGCATGCCCCCGGGCCACGGGTGCTGCTGGCGGCAGGGAGCTGGCAGCCACCCGAGAGCCTCGCTGGGGACACCTTCGGGATGCTGTCCCTGGGAAAGGCACCCCATTGCTCATGTCCCTCCTCACGCCGGATCCAGGAGCGTGCTGGGCTGGATTCGGCACCCAGGGGTCATCCCAATTCTCTCTGCTTAGTCAGCAGTGTCTCCATTTGATCTGAACCGGGGCAGCAAAGATGGGAAGTGGGAAGGGGGGGCAGATGGGGGCCAGGGAGAGAAATACCCACTCCCAGGCCTCTCTGGCAGCTTGCCGGCAGTCCCGGGGTCGTGCTGAATATGCATAAAAGGGAGCAGATTGCAGCTTGCCCTCCTCTCCAATACGGAGGTGAGGCCCACGGAGACCACCGGCCCCAGCTCTCTTTCAGTGGGATAATGGGGTGAGCTGAGCACGGAGCGTGCGTGCCTGTGTGTGGTCCTGCAGATGATAATGATTTCCACTCATGCCCTGCCTCCGCAGCCCGATGCGCTGCTGGGCGAGCGCTGGCTCCCCGATGGCTGCTCCCTGGCAGCAGAGCCCCCAGAACTTCGGCACTGAACCTCAGGGACTAGTGCCTTGGTAAGACTGGCAGGAGGGACAAAACTTCCCACTGGGGCAGGGAGGATGAGCAGGAGATGCTGTTGCCCCTGTGCATGCCTAAACCAGGAGAAATCTGGTCCTGGGTCCTAGACCTGCTGCTCCACTGCTCGTAACAGCTTCACCTGTGTCCTCTCCCCTGGCTACCAGAGGTGCTGCTGCTGTCGCTGTCCCCTGGGCAAGGGTTTCCCCACACCTTTGTGCCTTACCAGACAGGAAATTAAATGGCCTTTGCTTGAGCATGTCCCTTCTCCTGTCACCTTGCTGCCACACAGCATCGAGGGGGTGGAGGAGACTCTGTTGGCAGGGTTTAGTAGATGCCTTGTTCCACACATCCTGATTCTCCCTGGGGTGGATGGATGCAGCTCTGAGGACCCCTGGGGGTTTCTCCTCTCTCCTCCTGGTGCAGAGGTTTTCCCACAGGGTTGTCTCCCTGCTAGTGCTGCCCCGTGGGTGGTGGGATGGGAGGTGATGGCTGCAGCACCCGACTGCGTGCCCTCTGCAGGATGTGCAGTGGGAGGGGGACAGTGACAGGAGAGGGCTGGCAGCACCGCGGGGCCAAAGGTGCTGTGCTGGCTTCTGCAAGTACGTGCATGGCCAGATCTTGCTGGGCATTGAGGGGGGGCCCATCAGCACCTTGCAGCCCCTTTGCTGGGTGAGAATACAGGAGCGGGGCCCTGCCAGTGGGCTGGCAGGGCTCGTGCCCACTGTGCATGGCTCAGCACCAGGCAGGGGCTGGGGATCGCCCTGTCAGGATTGTGTCGGGAGATCAGCCACAGCCTTTGCTCAACAAGCAGATGCAGGGCTCTGGCAGCAGCCATGGCTTCATCTCCTGCCCAGGAGGCAGCTGCCTGCAGTGGGGCTGGGAGTCCCAGCGGGGCCTTGTGGGCTGCCTGCAGCGGGGGATGCTCTTCACTGCCTGGTGCTCGTGGCACAGCGCCTCCTCTGCGGTGGTGACTGCTACATCCCTGCAGTCTCTAATCTTGCAGCCACACTCCTCAAGTAGTGGGTTCTTGATGCTCTGGGCACTCCAGGGACAGAATCCTTTGTCTTGCTGGCAGTCAAGTCACCAAGCCACGGGCTGACACGTTCCCAGAAGGCTCTGCAGCACTGTGGTAAAGCTGGAACGGTGCTGCTGGGGCAATGCAGGGACCACCAAGGGAGCTGCCAATTTTTCACGTCTCCTTTTCCATCAGCAGAGGATTAAGCAGTGAGGAAACAGCACAGAAGTGGCAAGGGCAGGTTTTGCCCTGGGGGATATGCCCCAGGATGGGCTGAGACCCCCGTCCCTGTTGCTCCCTTGGCAGGCACAGGCTGCGGCTGCTGGGCTGACCGTGGCTGGGCAGGGAGGAGCTTCCCCTCATTAGTGGTTTGGCAGCCTGGAGAGGCAGCTTTCTTCCACAGTCACGGCTCCTTTTTCTTTGCAAAATGGAATAACAAACCAAAAAAAAGGTCCCAGATCACTGAAATGGGCTGTTCCTTGGAGCCTCCTTTGGCCAGAGTGGGCAGCTGGACAGGCAGGAGTGGCACTGGGGCTGTAGTTGGGGGCTGGAGCTGGGGATACTGGGCTGGGTCATGCAGGGCTTCATTCCTCAGAGAGAAACACAAGTCATCCGGTTAAGGATTTACGAGTGGCAGAGAGGACGATCAGGGGATCCCCTCCTTCTGCCTGGTCATGGCACTGGGCTGGTTGAGGCTGGACAACTCGGCTTTGGCTCAGCACAACCCATGGGATGGCAGGGCTGATGCCACCCACCCACCCACCCAGGAGGCTCAGGGGTCTGCTCCGGTGAGAACGGGACATGGCCAATCTGCGTTGTGTGGGAGGTCCTTCATGCAGCCAGAGCCAGCAGGAGGGAACGTGACCTCCAGGCCTCTTCCACTCTTCAAGCCAGTAACTCAGGAGATGGGCCACATCCCCTGGGAGCCACTGAGCTCCCTGGCCCTGTGCTGCAGCTGCTGGGAGAGGAGTCCGGTCAGGTCCTGCATTTGGTCCTGGCCTTTCCCCCAGTCAACAAACACACCAGACCCAGACCTGGATTTCTTGGGAGCGAGGCCAGAATAACTTCCTTTGCTACTGGGTAGTGTGGCAAAGGAATTTGGAGGCGATCCAGCCCCCAGCTTGGAGAAGCCACTGTGCCCATAGCCAGCAAGGAAAGTGGTGCTGAGTTCAGGAGCCCCAGGTCTTCATCCCAACGACCTCCTGCCTCTTGCACAATGTGCCTTCAAGGTGGTTTTGCTGCTGTCTGTTTCTCCTGCTCTGTCAGGAGCTATTTTGTGCCACAGGTGGATAACTTGGGGTTTGCAGCTCCTGTTGCATCTGAAAGATCTCCCCTAGCTCTTCCCCACCACCAGCCCTTGTCAGCCATGCAGTGACAGAGTCTCTGAACTGTGTGTGACAGCCAGGGCTGCTGGCAGGCAGGAACATTCCTGGCACCCCAGGACAGTTTGTAAGAGGCCAGGGAAGGCCTGTACCCTGATTTCAACCTCCTCTATCCAGAGCTCAGGTCCTTTTCCCACTTCTGTGGTGTTTCAGTCCTGCTGATGAGCAGGGAGGGATTGGTGTGGATGAGGCAACATGAAGTAATTGTCTCCCTGCCCTGCTCCCAGGATACTGCATCAGTGGATACGGGGTGGGAAGGTGGGTACAGGTGATGGACCAGACAGGGGGGAGTTTCCCATCCCTTCCCAGCCCTCCCAACATGGGTGGTGCTGTGGCCATGCCACTGCTGGTGCCGTTCACTCTCGTTGTTCTTCCTCCAGGGAGGAGCCACTTCCCCCTCCCCAGAAGGATGGAGGTCCTGCAGCTCCTGCGCCTGTTCCTCACCACTGCCATGCTGGGCCTGTCCCAGACAGTGAACCCTTTCGTGGCCCAGCAGACCCCCCCAGATCCTTGCTACGATGAGAGCGGTGCTCCTCGACGCTGCATCCCTGAATTTGTCAACGCTGCCTTTGGGAAGGAGGTTCAAGCCTCCAGCACGTGCGGGAAGCCCCCGACTCGGTACTGCAACGCCTCGGACCCCCGGCGAGCCCACCCACCCGCCTACCTGACTGACCTCAACACCGCCTCCAACATGACCTGCTGGCGCTCGGAAACCCTCCACCACTCACCCCAGAACGTCACCCTCACCCTCTCCCTCGGCAAGAAGTTTGAGGTGGTCTACGTCAGCCTCCAGTTCTGCTCGCCCCGGCCCGAGTCCACCGCCATCCTCAAGTCCATGGACTACGGCAAGACCTGGGTGCCCTACCAGTACTACTCCTCCCAGTGCCGTAAGATCTATGGCAAGCCCAGCAAAGCCACCGTCACCAAGCAGAACGAGCAGGAGGCCCTGTGCACCGACGGCCTCACCGACCTCTACCCGCTCACCGGGGGGCTCATCGCCTTCAGCACCCTCGACGGGCGGCCCTCGGCCCAGGACTTCGACAGCAGCCCCGTGCTCCAGGACTGGGTGACGGCCACCGACATCCGCGTGGTGTTCAGCCGCCCGCATCTCTTCCGTGACCTGGGCAGCCGGGACGCCGGCGAGGAGGAGGGGGGCACCGGCTCCACCCCCTACTACTACGCGGTGGGGGAGCTGCAGGTCGGCGGGCGCTGCAAGTGCAACGGGCACGCGGCGCGCTGCGTTAAGGACAAGGAGCAGAAGCTGGTGTGCGACTGCAAGCACAACACGGAGGGACCCGAGTGCGACCGCTGCAAGCCTTTCCACTACGACCGGCCCTGGCAGCGGGCCAGCGCCCGAGAGGCCAACGAGTGTCTGGGTAAGGCGTTTTCAAACATCTTTGTTTTCTGGGGCTGAAATGCTAAAACGGGTCATCAGGGTAGGAAGTGACGGGTGCTGAGCCAAAGCGATGGAGTGTGCTTGTCCAGAGTTGCTGGGGAGCGTCCCCTGTGCTGGAGGATTGGGAAAGGCTCAGCCATCTACCCTGTCTCTGCTGCAGGTGTCCTGTAAGAGATGCAGTGGTTCTGCCATGAGCCAAAGCACCAAAACCCTCCCAAAAATCACTGGTGTCTACCAGCCAGTCAGCAAACCTCCGTGTGGGATGCCCGGCTGGGATTGTTTCCCTTGGGCAGCAAACCAGCTGTCCGTGGGCCGGAGGGGCAATCGCAGCAGTCCCCTGTGAGCTGTGCTTGGGCACAGCGAGCAGGCAGAAAAGCCTGGCAGAGGCTGAGGAAATATCCCAATTTGACATTTCATCCTTCATGTTCAGTCTGTATGGTGGTTTTAGCTTGTTTGTCCTTGCAAAGGTTTCTGTAAGCTAAAAATATTGTCACCAAACATTTCCAAAACATCAAACTGGTATTACTTGGCTATCCTGCTCATGAATCTTTGTGGTATTTTGATGGAGACTTTTGCCTTTTGTGCTGGTTTGGGATGGGGCTGGGGGATGCCAGAGCCCCGTGAAGGTCTGGGAGAGGGAGGAACAGCCTTTCGCTCCTCCTGGACCGGAGCCCGGGTCTCAGGGGGTGGCGGGAGGATGGAGACAAGGGAAAGCTGTACCATTAATCAGCCCCTGAAAGGCTCAGCGGATGTGCCAGAGGTCAGAAGGACTTGTTAGTATTTGTGATCGATGTCTTGTTGAGAACCCAGCTGTCCGCTTCAATATACACATGTTACAGCGGATTTCTTCTAAGAACGGCTAAAAAGGCAGTGGATTCAAAGCAAGTGCTGGAGCTGATGCTTTAAGCCACCTCATGCCCTGTGGGAATGTGTCAGCCCTTGTGTTTTTCCACTTGTTTCAGAAAGATGAGTTTTGGAGCTCAGAAAAAACCCTGCACTTTGCGCCCTCCCAGGGCCGCTGCAGGTTGGGCAGGGGAGGCCTCCAGCAGGTGTGTGAGCCCACGGAAACCCCCAGGACACAAGCAGGACCTCACCCCGCTGGCTACCCCCCTTGTGCCCCCCACTCTGCACCTGCTTCACTGCCACGTCCTCCAGCGAAGCAGCACAACAGCAGTGGAGGTGGCTCTGCTGGCACAAAAGGGGTTAAACCAGAGGAGGCTCGTTTTTGAGGAGCATCTGCAGGTTTTCTGTCCATCTCGTCCAGGGCGGGGTGAGAGTTCCTTGCTCTGAGCATCCTGCCCCCAGCTGCGTCACCCTTTTGGCAGATGGAGCTGAAAAGATAAACGAGGGAGGGAAGAGGAGGCGGGGCGGCAGCGCCTCCCTTCAAGCCCCCCCGACAGCCCCGCACACAAAGACCCTTCCCCGAGCTGCGTGTGAAAGTAGTTTTTTCCTGTTGATTCGCTCCCCTTCTTTCTCCCTTTCCCCTCTCGGGCTTTGTACCCTCTCTGAAGGGACCTGAAAGAGGTTCTCCATCACCCGCCTTCGAAGGGCTTAGCGGCTGAAAGCTGGATTAGCTCCCCGAGCCTTCCCCTCTGTGCCTTTCAACAATGACATCTCCCCAGCCAGCACGAACAGACGCAGCAATTAGCACCAATTAAAAGGAGAGGCTGCCCGGGAAGTTCCCTTTGCTCAGCCTGGGGGCTGCGGGGTTTCGGACTCTGTCCTGCGGTCAGACAGCGGTGATGCTGGCTCGTGGTGGTGGATGTCAGGCGTGGCTGGGGAGTGGGAGGAAGAGGAGGAGAGTGGGTGGGTGCAGGACCTTGGCAGCTCGGAAACAGCCCAGGGGCAGGGTGGGGGATCGCAGCACCCTGAAAGGGGGTGAGAATGGATCCGTGGGGCTGGTACAGCTTCAGGTCATGGTGGGATATGTCAGCTCTTGGCTCTGTGCTCCCCGGCACTCTGCGTGGGGTTTGACTCAGTCCAGTGCACGGGAGTCTCTGCCCGCTCCAGCATGGACACAAACTGATATCCTGCAGCATGGCACGATGCTGGGACATCCACCATGCAGCTGGAGGTGAGGACGAACCCTTGTTGTTCCACCAGAATTTTTGCCTCTGGGGAATGCGCAGGTGAAACAGCCGAGTGCTACCTGAGGCCTGAGCCTTGGCACAGGGCACAACCCCACGGCGGCTGCCGTAGGGTGACTGCGGTGTTTGTGGGGACATCACCGTGCTGCAGTGTTGGGGGGACCAGCGTGAGCTTGGCAAGCAGGGAGGTTTGGGGCTGTCACAGCCAGGACAGTGACAGTGGATTTTCCAGGCTGCTGGCTTGGCAAGAGGGCATGGTGCCAGCTTTGTGCCGCAGAGTGCATGGCCCCGTGCCCGGTGGTTGGAGACCATCAGTCCACAGGCACAGGAGGCTCTCCTGACGTCCTGTAGGGGCTGCATGTCCCACAAGGAGCTTGCTCTGCCGCTACTGGGATGCTCTGTGTGTCCTCTGGTGTGTCCAGGGCAGGGAAGAGGGACGTGTCCCCATCCATGTTTCCCCCCAGCTTTTAGCCTGGGACAGGCAGAGTGAAGGATGATCCCAGCAAAGTGGCCGGCAGGAGCAGGATTGCCAAAATTCTGGGGACCCCCCGTCTTTATCTCTGCAGGCTTGCACCTCCTCCTCCCCAGCACCGCTGCCGGTTTCAGCCCGCACCCACGAGCTGCTGGGGGCAGCCCGGCCCCCAAACACCCGGCCCGGGGAAGGAGGGGAAGCGGATTAGCACGAGGCAGCCACTGGAAGTAATTGATGCACTCGCTGGTGATGCGGGAGCTCTTGTTCCCTTTGTGGCCGCCGCGGCAGGAGCACTCTCCGGAGCACCGGGATAATGCACGGGGCTTGCTTTGATCCGGGGCCTCGGCGGGGAAGGGGCGGCGCTCTCCCGGGAAGACCTCGCGGGCTGCTCGGGGGGATGTGGTGATCCAGCCGGGACGCCGGTGCCTGAAAACACCGATCCCCGGAGCGGCGGTGGGATTTGGAAGATCACATGTAATTCCCTTGTGTCCTGTGCCTCTTCCTGTACATTTGCCCTTTCCCTTGGGAGTTCCCCTGGCGGGGTTCTCTGCACCTGCTCCCCAGTAGATGTGCTGGAAACCAGTGAGTTCCCGGCAGCACCAGCCACGGTCCTTCCCTGGGGGAAGCAGGGGGAAGGGGATGCTCTGGGAGGTGGGCAAGCGGACTGCAGGCCCCCGCCACCCCTGCCTGGGCACCCCCCGAGTGCGGTATCCCAGCGGATCTGGAGTGCAGGGGAAGGCAGCCACCCCGGCGGAGGAGGTTTACACTTGTCTGACCATCCCGAGTCTCGCTCCTCCCGGGATGGGGCTGGAGTGCCTCAGCCTTGTCCCTCGCAGCCCCTTGGGGAGGGCTCTCTCCTTCTGCTTCTGCTTCTTGGCGGCAGCAGAGTGAGCCCTTCTCTCCCAGCGCCTTCCCCAGGATGGAGGGACAGTGTGGATGGGAGGGAAGGGGCTGTTCTGGTCTCGGCTCCCATGGAACCGAGAGGTGCAGCCCCATCCTGCCCTGTGTCCCAGCCGGGCTCTCCTCCAGCCAAAGCAGGGGCGTAGCTCAAATCTGCTGCGGGTTGGCAGCGGCAGCCGGTCTAAGGTTTCGCTGATCCGGCTGCCTTCCCTAATTATTCCCAGGGAACTTGTAGGGGCGGTGAGCCTCGCTCCTGCCCTGCGGGCTCCACCGCCTGCCCCACGTGTGCCTCGGTGCATGGCGCTGCCTGTCCCGTGCCAGGGTCTCTCTCCCAAAGCCCCTCGTGCCGTCGTTCCAGGCTCCTACATCTCCAGCAAGCCTGGAGGAGGAGAGGTTTTGGGGTGGCCAGGGCCTGGGAAGGGGTTCAAACACCATCAAAAGGGAGACAAAAGGTTGCTCCATTGCAAGGTGTCAAAGCTTAATTAGTCTATTATTGCAAATTATTAGATCTTGTGATTGTTTAATTGATCATATGATTGTTTAATTGGGCATACTGTACAAGGGCGGAAGTGAGCTACCAGGTAATTAGCCCCAAACTGTGCAATTAAATTCTTATTAATACCCCAAACAGCAGGGAACATTCAAGCCTTTAATTAGTGATTAACGGGAGACAGACAGAGCTTACAACCGCCTCAGTACTGAGGAACAGTGAGAGTATTTAGCTGGGTAAGAGGGGGACCTGTCTGCCCCGATTAGCTCTGGATGGCTGCGCCGGGGGGTGAGGGGATTGTCAGACGTGCTGCTGTGACCCTGTCCCTGAGTGGGGACAGCCACCCAACCCAGCGTGGCCAGGTGCCCCTGCTGGCTCCAGAATCCCGGCTTGGCAGTTTCCCGACAGCCGGCCCAGAGCGGGCAGCACCGCCGCCTGAAGGAGAGGGGATGATGCTGGGCCGCCAGGGGAGGTTTCTTCCCCAAACCCAGCTCCTGGGAGGATCAGAGAGTCTGCAGCGAGTTCCCGGGGAAAGGTGGCCCTGGGGCCAGAAAAAGGCCCCGCCAGTTACTCTCTCACCAATTAAACTGGAGGCAGAGAGGGACCTGCGCCGAGGGCAGCGAATCATTTACCCAGCGGTTCTCCTCCACTGCCCATCGCCTACCCCCGGGCTGCCAGCTCCTCTCCTTCCCCCGAGGATGCTGGGGACACTCCAAGAGGGACACGAAACTGCCTCTTGGGATGACCCCACTTGCCTTTCAGTGCTGCAAGGGGATAACAAGGCCCCTCTCCTCCCAAAAATTGCTCCTTTGCCACAGTTCTGTAGCAAAAACCAGCTCGTCTTGTCCCTGTCCCATGATCTGGAGAGTGCAAGAACACCCTGGGTGTCAGGATACTTCACCGTGTCTCTTCCGGCCCTGCAAAGCCCGTTGGAATGTCAACATCCCCGGTCCAGCAGCATCCTGTGTTACCTGGGGCCTTGGGCAGTATTTGCTGCTTTCCCTCCACACACCACAGCCCAGAATTTGCCTTAAAAATTCCTATTTTCCACTGGCACCAGGGAAAAAGAAAACAGCTCACAAGGCACAAGCCCCTGAAGGTACCTACGGCCACACCGGGTGTTATTTTGATGCCTGCCATGTGATTTCTCACTAATCTCATAACTCGGGGGAGCTCTGGGGGCAGCTGAGGTTTGAGTGTGCTGGCACTAACCTTCCGCTCAACTCAAGCCTCCAAAAAAACTCCTTTTCACGGTTGGGGTTTGCTCCGACTTTCTCCCCGCAGCGTGGCCGTGGCCGGAGCGCCGGGGCAGGCGAGGGAGCGTTTGATCTGTGCGGGGCGAAGCTCCCACTGGCGCTGCTGGCCGCGGGGAGGCAACTTCACACGGCCGCCAGGCCAGGCCCGGGCAGTTAAATCTGGGCTGACACGTTAATGAATTTCACAGTACGCCTGGAAAAGCTCTCACCCAGCCTCAATTTACCGGCACGGGGAGGGGGCCGGGCTGGGGGAGCAGGGCGCCACGTTTTGCCGAAGGAAATCTTGTTCCCATTATCTTTTTGCGAGAGTGTTAAGCGGGAACGGGCAGGGCTTTGCCTTTTTATCTCGCACACGTGGAATCGGCCGGGAGGGCTGTGAGCTTCCCGGGGCCGGTTTGTGCGCGCACACGTAAGGCCGTGCAGATGTCTCCGTGCACAGCCGCGTGCGTGCCTGCCCGCGGGCACGCGTACGGCTCTGGGGGCACACGTGGGCACGTGTCCGTCTGCGCGCGTTCGTGTGCGCACACGCAGGGACGTGACACACAGGGGCTTTCTCTGCGTGTGTGGCTCATGCTCACAAGATAGAGCCGTAAATATAAAGAGCTGGGGGCTCGGTTGCGGGGAGGGTTCTCGCACACCCTGGCATGAGGTGGGTGGTCCTGCTGGAAGGCCGGGTGGGCTCTGTCACCAGAGCCAGCTGCCCGGGAAGGGGCAGGGGGAATGGTGGGGCTGCAAGTGCCCAGCTGGCACTGCCAACCCCCCAGCTGCAGCCCTCCACCCCACACTTGCTTGCCTTCAGCCGAGTCGTGCCAGATCCTACACGTGCCCTTTCTCCTCTGCCCTGACCTCGTGGCACCGGCCCCACAGGGTGGTGGATGCTGCACATCTGGATGGCACGCTGGGACGAGCTGTGCCATGTTCATCCCAATCCCAGCACAGCCCCCCGCCGTAGCGGGGGACACCGGGGCAGCTCCAGCCCACCCAGAAGGTGCTGGGTTTCACCTTCAGCCCTCATCCTCTCCCCTTCCCTCGCAGCCTGCAACTGCAACCTGCACGCGCGGCGCTGCCGCTTCAACATGGAGCTGTTCAAGCTGTCGGGGCGCAAGAGCGGCGGCGTCTGCCTCAACTGCCGGCACAACACGGCGGGCAGGCACTGCCACTACTGCAAGGAGGGCTTCTACCGCGACCTCAGCAAGGCCATCACCGACCGCAAGGCCTGCAAAGGTAAGCCGGGGGTCTCCACGGGAGCAGATGGGTGAGAGAATCTCTCTCGGTCTCCTTGCTCTCCCTTCCCATCCTTGGGATGTCCTTCTGCTCACTCTGGCGGCTGCAGGTCAGCTCCGGCCTCCACCACCCTGATCACCTCTACCACCCCAAGGGCACCAGGCAGGGACAGCACTTTGAGCCCAGCATCAGCTCGAGGTGGAGGAGGATGACAGGAAGGGAGAGAGCAGGTTTCCAGGAGCCTGGGAGGCTTCTGGTGTGTTTCCAGTTACCATTCCATTGGTCAGTGTTTGGAGGGATGCTGGGGAGGTGCTGAAGCTGACGTGACTAAATGTGCTGGAAACCTGTCTCTGAGGTGGATGTTGTCTGGGATACAGACGTGCTTGGAGCGTGGGTTCCCTGCTCTGGAGGGCTGGGGATGCTGGTGGAAGTCACATCTCCCAGGTGGGCTGTGGGGCAGGACCCCACATTGTGGTTTTCAGCTATGGGGTGGCTCCTGGGACCTGTTTTTGGGGAGATGCTGAGCACCGTGGCTCCTGGTAACTGGCCTTGAGCTGGCCAGGAGCCACGCTGGCTCCAAGCCATCAAACTGCAGCTTGACCTCTCAAGGTCCTTAGCCTGTGCCAAACATCATGGGACCTCTACCTCTCCTCTCCCTCCTCTAACTCCTGGCCAAGCCTGTCTGGTTCCTCTTCCCTCTCCCTGATCAACCTGTCTGTGGAGCCTTTTCAGAACAATAGTTTCACCAAAGAATTTGAGATAAGAAAACACCTTGCCTGTCCCCAAGGACTGGCGAGATCCAGACTGGAACATCAGATGGGCAGGAGGTCAGCTGTGACTGTTTAGAGGCTGAGAATTCATCCCTGATCCCTGTTTTTCTGTCTTTGATTGTGAGTCCCTCCTGGAAGAGAGCACAGCGTCCCTCTCAGATCTCGCCCCAGTGCATTTTGCAGCCGCGTGGGCTCTGGGCTCCTTCACTGCTGCAAGAACATGATGCTCATGCATTTATGTAGGGCCTACAGGAACTACTGGAGCTGGTTTGGGACCATTAATGTTGTGGCCATGGGCCTGAATTGAAGGATTTGACTCTTGGGGTTCCCCTGTCAGGTGCATTAGTGCTGTTGGAGGTCTGGCTCGTTCCGGTTGGAAATATAATAAAGGAAATATAATAAAGGAAATCCCTCCATTGCCTGTGCTGTGCCAGCGGCCTCTCCTCATCCTTGCTCCCCGCCGGAGTGCTTGAGAGGACAGAGTGCAGGGAGAAACTTCCCACGTTTGCGCAGTCTCAGCGGGAGCAGGACTGAGCGGGCACTGGCAGGAGGAGCCCTACCTGCAGCCAGCTCGTTAGCAAACCGAGCTAATCATTTTCAACAACCTAAGCAGCTGACTTGACACGTCCCCCTCACAGCCCGTGTTCCCAGGGACCACAAGCTGTTTCCACCCCGTGGCCTTGGCCAAGCCGTGCCACAGCCCCTGGCAGCAGCGAGGCTTTCCCATTGATGAAGATTGGGTCAGGTGGCAGCCAGGTCCCAAGCCGTGCCAGGTGCCAGCATCCTCGGGGTGACACAGGGAGACACTGGGAGAGAGGAAGAGGAGGAGGCAGGACAAGGCATGCATCCTGGTGATCTCTGGCACAGCATCCCAGATTGTGTCCCATTCCCGGGAGGAGTCCTGGCTCTGACTGAGGCCACGGATGGATGGCAGCAGCCCCCAGCTCCTGCTGCAGCACCACCAAACTGGGGCAGCTGCAGCAAAACTCCCTTTTCCATGAGGATTCTGTCAAGCGCTGAGGGCTCGCAGGCAGCCCCGGCTCTCCCCCAAGACTCGAGGGGCAGCAGGGTGGCTGTGCTGCCTCCACCTCACCCTTCATCTCCTGCAGGCAGCACTCCCAGCACCCCCCAAGGAACGGGTTCTGCTTTTCTTTGGATTACGGAGATTTAGGCTGGATACCAGGAAAAGGCTCTTCCCCCAGAGGGTGCTGGGCACTGCCCAGGCTCCCCAGGGAATGGGCACGGCCCCGAGGCTGCCAGAGCTCCAGGAGCGTTTGGGCACCGCTGCCAGGGGTGCCCAGGGTGGGGTTGTTGAGGTGTCTGTGCAGGGCCAGGGGCTGGATTCAGTGATTATATTCGGTCCCTTCCAGCTTGGGATATTCTGTAATTCTGTGACCAGCTCCTTCTACTTCTGCTCCAAAACTGATACAATTCCAAGCCAAGTGGACACCCTGCAGGCATTCAGCTCCCCAGGGGCCCCAGGGCCCCCAGCACCACTTCCCTGGGCACTGAGGGGCTCCGTTTCTGCTCCAGATGGGAAAGAGAGCACTTACCAAAGAGCAATAACAGAAAAAATGCCAAAACCTAATAAAGCAAGCTGAATTTGGCTGGGACCAGGGAGGATTACTGAATATAGCACGGGTTTGTGGGAGCAGGGATGCTGCAGGTGCAGTGTTTCCTACCTGGCTGTGGCTCAAGTCCCTCTGCTTGCAGGGCCGAGGATGGAGGAAGCAAAGGGGCCCTGGCTGCTCCCATCTGCCTGTGCCTGCCATTTGTCAGTGCGAGTCTTGCCCCACCACCCTCACAGGGCAGTAACTGCGAAGCATTACCGTGATGGAGTGTATCTCTGATCCGAGGTGACTCCTCTGGAGGGGACAGGATGGGCAAAGCATCCCAGGACACCCAGGAGTTGATGGGATGGGGTGAGCGCAGATGCTGCAGCACAGGAGAAATGGCAGCCGGCGATGCCTGGGCTGCAGAGGAGTGGGGCAGGTCCCCCCTGTGACAAACCTCTGTCCCTGTGCCAAGCCACGGGCAGGGCTCTGCCAGCCCGGGCGGGGGTTGCTGCTTCCGGAGGGCTGGCAGGGTTTGCCCATGGTTTGGAAGCGCTGCAAAGCTCAGCCGAGCCAGATGAACATGTGCACAGGGCCGACCCCTGCCACGGTGCATATGCTGAGGAGGATCTGGCAGTGAAGGTGGTACCCTGGGTCTGGGGAGCCAGTTCCCGGCTCTCCCTCGGGGAACAGAGTTAATAATAAAATCCCTCATGCTTCTGCTTCTTCGGCTGCCCCTCCTTCAGTAAAGCAGAAAGCATTTCCACCCCTCCCTTATCTAGGGGTGGATCTGTTGGGACTGGGAGCTCCTTAGAGGAGGAGCAAGGTCCCAGGTGCTGGCAATGGAGAGCTGGTGCTGCCAGAGAGGCACATAAATACACAGAGATGAGAAAAGACAATTTTGACTTGTTTTTTTCCAAAGATGTGCCCCATACCTGCAGCTCAGGTATCTGCACTCCTGAAAGAAAAAGGAAAGAAAAAGAAAGGAAAGGAAAGGAAAGGAAAGGAAAGGAAAGGAAAGGAAAGGAGAAAGGAGAAGATGCTGACAGTGGATGTTTAAAGCAGGCATGGAGCAGGCGGATGGGAACAGTGTGCTGTGGCTTTGAACAAAGGCTTTTGCACCCACCACAGTGCTGGCCCAGGGCAGAGGCTGAGCATTGCAATGAAGGCAGATGCTCACAGAATCACAAACCCGTTTGGGTTGGAAGGGACCTTGAGGATCATCTGGTTCCAGTCCTGTGGCATGGGCAGGGACACCTTCCACTAGCCCAGTTTATATTCAGGAGGCAAATCACTAACCCAGAGGCCAGGAACTACTACCTCGTATTTAAACAAACCCCAGCACATGTTACTAAACAACTCTTCAACCGTGGTTTGTCCCTGCCAGGACGCAGCATCTTTGAAATAGGCACAAAAATACCAGCTGCAGGTTGCCCAGGCCTGTGTCTAACGGAGCAGAGCCCTCGGCCAGCGAGCGGGGAGTGCTTCCCTCCCACTGCCGGCATCACTGCTGGGCCCTGCCAGACGGAAAAGCTGGAGGGATGGAAAAGGCAGAGCAACCTACAAGATTAATTCAATGGTGGTAATTGAAAAGTCAAATAAAGGATGGCTGTGCATTAATCCTGGTAATTTAAACAAAGCTGTAAACCGTGAGCTTTCTCCAATGAAAACTGGTGAAGCAGTAGCAGCTAAGCCTCAAGATGCAAAAATACCCTCAATATGAGGTGCAAGACATGCTTTCTGGCAAGCACGGCTTGATGAGTTAAGCTCCAAGCTAGTGACTTAATCCACCATTCAAGCTCCGCGGGCCAGATCCTGGCAGCCAGAGGCTGGGAGCAGCAGGGCTCGCTGTGTGGGCAGCGGTGCAGAGCTGCTGCCCTGGGCTGGGCTGGGCTCCCCGGGCCAGCCCCCTCCACAGGCTGTGTCGGGATGAGGAAGGACGGAGATGCTACACCACAGCGGCGGCACGGGCGTGCTGCAGTGCGGGACCCAGCAGGGTGAGAGCTCTTGCCTGGCACGCTCGTCCCACGGGAACGGGAAGGAGCAGCATGTTTTGGTGGGACTGTGGGAAATCCCGCTATGGCAGGGCAAGTGGGCAGAGACTGGTCTGGCAGAGACCAAGCTCATACCCCAGTGACACTGATCGGCTGTGCGCTTAAGATGAGAAAAGCTGCCTTAATTACTGATCTGGGTAAAACATCCAGAGTCACTGCAATCCACCTTCCGCCGCGTGGAGAGAGATCAGCCTAGATGAACTGGGTCCTGATTGGGCTGAGATTTATGTCTGTCCATAAACTTTACACCAGGAACAGACCGCTGGGGCCCAAGAAAGCCCCCGTGCTTCCAACAGCCCTGCGTCATGCCAAGACTCCCTTGCTTGCTGCCATTTGTTATCACAGCTGAGCCCCCGAAATATCCCTGTCAGAAAGACGTCCGCTTCCAGTCCTAGCCAAGATCTGATAAGGATGGAGCATCTGGTCCCCATTAGAGGCTGCTCGCTCTGGTTTCTGGCTGTGCAGGAGGGGGCTCGAGTGCCATGGTGCTCCCACCAGTCCCATCTGGTGAAAATTAGGGAAACAGTAACATCAGGGGGCTGCGGGGGTGGGTGGGGGAGATGTTTTTGTTTTGCTTTGAAATCACGTTCAACTCTTACACTGATGGAGGCCAAGATAACCTCCTCCAGCTCATAGCCAGCCCAGCTCCAAGCAAGCAGATGGGAAGGTCCTCTCCTGAACAAGCATCTCCTTCCCACATCCCTCCATGTAGACAACCCTCAGTCCATCATCCAGTGTGACACGATGGAGCGTTCTTCTGAGAGCAAAGACAACTTTCACCCACCTCGGGTGTGGCTTGTCCCTAGAGAGACTGTGGTAGAAAGCTGTGGGGTCATCCTTTGCCCACAGTCTCCAGGAGTCAGGAGGGGCATCGAGGCTCATGAGCTTGGGAAACATTGAGAAAACCCACTTCATTCTAAGACAAGGTCAAGGTTTGTGTAAAAGCCCAGTGTTGGTTCAGCTCTGTGGACTGAAAAGCTCGGAGGTAGGGGAGCAGCTGGAGAAAATGGTTTTTACTGCTGCAACAGGAACATCTCCCTGGAGCTGAGGTGGGGGAAGATCTTAAATGAGGGCTGATGGCTGCAGGCACCTGTGGGAATTGCAGAGGCTCCACGTGCTCGTCCTGAGCATCCCCGTCATGCCCTGGCCAACCCCTTTGTCCACTTGCCCTCCTGCCTGTGCTGCTCACAGCACATGTGGGGCCATGGTTGGTCCAGACCCATGGGTCCGGCTGGGTCTGTGCTGTGCCAGCCCCAGCGGCTGCTTTCCAGTGGTGCTCTGGAAGGGTTCCCCCCTCTTCACCTCTCTGGGACTGCACCTTGGGCCCAGTTTGGGGTTTGTGTTGTGCCTCCCCTCTCACATAACCATTCCTCTCTTTCCCACCCAGCTTGCGACTGCCACCCGGTCGGCGCGGCCGGCAAGACCTGCAACCAGACCACGGGGCAGTGCCCGTGCAAGGACGGCGTGACCGGCCTCACCTGCAACCGCTGTGCCAAGGGCTACCAGCAGAGCCGCTCGCCGGTGGCCCCCTGCATCAGTGAGTGCCCCACGCCTTGCCCTGCGCTCAGGGACCCCCACAGGCACGAGGCAATGCCCCTCAGTCCTCCACTCACCTCGGATGGTTTGTGGTGGGTGGGAGGCTCAGACAAGTGGGTGTCTGTCGTTATGGATGTTCTCCAGGAAGTGGTCAAGTAGGACTCTCTGGTCACTTCTGGGGTGACCTGGGCTTCACCTGCCCCAGCGCGAGAGGCTCTGGATGACCCCTTGGGTCAGTGCTTCCAGCTGGCTGAAACAGCTCTGCTGGGTCCCATCCTTGGTACAGCACGTGCCCTCCTCACCCAGCTGAGCCCTGAGCGTGGTCACTTCTGGGGCAAGGCCAGAGCCTGCGGTCAGCATAAAACTGTGTTTATTGTCACAGTGGGTTTGAATTTGACCCAAGTGGCAGAGGAACAACTTCCCACCCTGCAGCATTTGCTGGGCTGCTGGAGCAGTAGCAGTGCAGGTGAGTGGTGGAGCTGGCTCCTCTCTCTCTGTTCTTCCCCAAATTTGGGTTTAGGAAAGAAATTCCCCCAGGTTTTGCTGCCAAGAGTCCTAAGAAAGTGTTATCTTTTCCCACATTTCTCCCTGTGCTGGGCAGCCTGAAGCATGCTGAGATCAGCCAAGCACCCATCTGATGTCCAAACTGAGTTCAGATGAGCTGAGCATCCAGGGAGCATCCATCCCTGGAGCACACATCCTCGCACAGCTCCTTAGGGCTCTTGGGGGTTGCAGAATTGCAGCCTGGCCCAATTTACTGAGCTCAGTTTGTGCATCTCCAGGTCTGTTCAATGGTCTGCAATGGTCAGGTCGGATTCGTCCCATCGTCTTTCATTTGTGGCCGACAAAATCCCCTTGTGGCCCATTTTCAGAGGGCTTTTGCCCAGTTGTCACCCCCAGAGCTGGGGATGTCATCCCTTAAGATACCTCTCCCTTTCTTTTCCAGAGATTCCTGCCATCAACCCCACCTCGCTGGTCACCAGCACGGAGGCACCCGCGGGTAAGTGCTCCCTGTCCCTGGCCGAGCCCACGGCCCCAGCCCTGCCCAGAGACCCGGGGGCCGATCCCACCTCCCCTCTCCCTGGCACAGCACAGGAGAGGGCTGAGCTCTACCAAACCATTTGGCAAAAAATTAATGGTGAAAAATTTTGGTGAAAGATGTGACTGAGATGTAAAACCCTGTGTATTTCTGGAAAGGAACTGACTAAGACTGATGGACTTTTTTGGGAAAGGCTTTCTCCATCCCCTCCAAGGAGGAGAGCAGGGATGCAGCCCACTGGGGCCTCGCCATCCCTTGGCAGGTTAAGGCAGGGGTTGTGGCACATGACACCAGCGGGTGCTGGGGAGCTGGCTTCGTTTAACCTCCTTTTATCAGCACCAGTGCAAAAGGTTTCTCCTCAGTGTCCTTTGCCTCTGCAAGGCCCCAGCTCTCTGGGAGGTGCTGGGGCAGTGGGGGTCTGGCAGGTCTCAGGCAGGCTCCGGGCCCCTGTGCTGGGGCACGGGCTGCCAGGTCTCCCCTGGGACTTGGATGACATGGTGCTCACCTCATCCAGGTCTGGAGGAGTGAAGGGTCTGGGCATGAGCTGCTTGTCCTGGCTGTGCATGGTGATGGGACCACGGAAGGATCAGTGTCACTGCTGTGGTCATCCGGTGAGAGGTGACAGCTCCACTGACAGACTGCAGGCCTTGCACAGGCGAGGGAGGCATTGCTGCCGTGGTCCTCAGAGCTCCTCAAGAGCTGCCCTGGTTCCCCAGACTGGAGTGGGAAGGTTGGCATCTCGGTACAAGCTGAGGTTCACTTGTGCTCCTGCAGAGGCTTGGCTGGGGCTGGGCACTGCTGGGTGGGTGCAAGGATGCTGCCTGCACTGATGGGTCCTTCTTCCAGCCTGGCCAGGGACCAAGGTCTCACCCAAGTGCCCTGAGCTCCCACCGTGACACGGCACATCCCAGCAGCACCAAGCAGTGCTGTGCCAGCCCCTGCATCCCGCACCACCATGCTCAGCCCTCCCGTGCTGCAGGATGTACCCAGCAGGGTAAAGAGGGCTGTAGCAGGGCTTTCCTCCCTCCCCTCCTCTTCCTTCCTCAGTCCCCTCAGTGCTGCCAGATTCCGGGCCAGGTGGAGGGGGAGAAGCCAGGAAAGAAGCAGCCCCTTCCCTCCTTGGGCCACCCCTCTTCCTGCTGTCCCCAAGACCCCGGTCTTCCTCTGCATTTCACTGTGCTGGAATAGCCATCCCAAACAATCCTCCACTCCGTCCCATGGCACACGCTCCTGTGAACACAGCAGGGGCACCTCCAGCTCCCCACACCCGTATTTAATGAGCAGCTTCCCAAGGAAGCCTACGCGCTTCTTGCAGAGCCGGTGCTCTGTTTGCATCCATCTCCCCAGCTCCCCTTACCATGGCCACCTTGCCTTGGCAGTGGAAAATGCCAACAGCCTCCTCCCAGGCTGGTGTGTGCCTAGGATGTGCTCTCCAGCCTTCTGGGAACATCTTCCAGCGTGGCCGCTGCAGCCCCGTGCATGAACTCGGTGGCTGCAGGAGAGGGCCAGGGACAAGGTGTGTTGAAGGGATGGAATTTTTGGCCACTCACAAGGCAGATACTGAGGGGCTGGGGCATGTCTAGAGAAGGGAAAGGAGCTGGGGAAGAGTCTGGAGAACAAATCTGATGAGGAATAGCTGAGGGAGCTGGGAAAGGGGCTCAGGTTGGAGAAAAGGAGGCTCAGGGGTGACCTCTCTCCACAACTCTGTGACAGGAGGGGGCAGCCAGGGGGAGGTTGGGCTCTGCTCCCAGGGAACAAGGCATGGAACAAGAGGAAACGGCCTCAAGCTGTGCCAGGGGAGGTTCAGGTTGGACATCAGGAAAAATTTCGTCCCTGAAAGGGTTGTCAGGCAGTGAACCAGGCTGCCCAGGGCAGTGGTGGAGTCCTCATCCCTGAAAGTGTTCAAAAAGCGAGATGTGGCGCTTTGCAATGTGGTTTGGTGGGCACCATGGCATTTGGTTCAAGGCTGGACTTGATCTTGGAGGGTTTTTCCAACCTTAATGATTCTGTGCTCCTCTGGCAGGAGTAAAGTGTGTGGAGGGGGATGGAGAGGGGAGATGCACAGGAGGAACCAGTAGCTCCTTGCAGAGCGGTGCTGGCTCAGCACACGTGGACCCCACGGAGTAGTGCAGAGCCTGGGAACTCTGCCCAGCCTGGCACCCCACCCAGCACCTATGGGCACTGCTGAGCCCTCACAGCCCTGCCCCACAGAGGCTCTGGAAAACGGGAGGTGTTTTCAGGACAGTGAGGAGCAGCCCTGCCTGGGTCTGGCAGAGGTTTCGCTCCTCGCTGTGGCAGAGGGGGCGAGATGAAACTTGGGGTGCACACCTTGCCCGATGGGAAGATGCTGAGCTGAAGTGACGGCACCGCTGCTGGGGGGGCTGCGTGGGACAGGCCACACCGCCACCACCTCTGCTCCTGCCTGCCCTGCCCGCCCTGCCAGCTGTGAGGAGGGAGCTGGAACATCAGGCTTTGGGAAAAGGAAAAAAATGGGTGTCGGAATGGGGGATTTGGCTGGTTTTATTGCCAACAGAGTGCCGCATGCAGCGAAGTTAATCAAGGTGACTCCCCTCCAGTGCTTTATAAATAGGAACAGTCTCACAATGATGTCTGAGCTGTCCAGCTGCGCAAAAATAAACAGCACTGGCCGAGAGCTGGGTTGTTTGCTCTGTTTTAGCGGAGCAGGTCTGCCTCAAACTGCCTCCAGTTCATCTGTGGGTTAGTTGGTTTCAGATTTCCGACTTCTAGCTCAGATGTCTTTAATGCAAAGTAGCTGCATCTGCCCGGGGTCTGTGCCACTGGAGGATCAGGGGACCTGGTGAGGGTCCTGCTGCTCCCTTCGCTGGGGGGATCAGAGGTGGGGGGTGATGCTGCCCTGGCTGGCACTGCCAGGGTTACCTGCACCTGCTGTGCTGGTGCTGCACGCAGGGCTGCCTACAGTGGTCCTTCCTGCCCACACCCTGCCTGTTCCCTGCTGCCCCACTGCCCCAGGAGCCCCCAGCTGTCCCTGAGCAGTCCCCAAGGGGCCCTCAGCACCTCAGGCAGCGTCCAAGCCCCTTCTCCCCCCATTTCCCCACCTCCCACCCTGCCTCTGGCAGCAGGTGCTGGCTGCAGGAACAGGGGGACATTGTTCAGGACTGCCATGCTCAGGTGCTGGGCTTCCCGCCCTCTGCCCATCCTCCTCCATGCAGAGGTTCAGTCCCTGGGTGTGTCCAGGCTTTTCACTGACATTGCCGTCTTCTGCATCACTTTTCCCAGCTTTCTCCTGCCTTTCTGATCTTCCAAACCCTTTGAGGTCCAGCTTTGATGTCTGTGCCTGAGCAACTGACTGGTTTGGTGATGAAACGTACTGGGTCCACTTCTCATGATTTTTATCACAATTATCTTAAAATATTTTCCACTTAGTGGAAAAAATAAAATCCGCATTCTCCATTAGCAGAATTAACAAAACTCGTGGAGCACAAAACAGGGCTTTAAAGGAATTCAAAGTAAGCAGTAAAAGATTTGCAGCCATAGCACCTAATTAAGTTACATCTCTCTTAAAACAAAATATTCCTTTGTTTTCAAGGAGAGGAGAAGTAAACCAGATGTGCAAACCTGCCAGCTCTCACACTCGCAGGGGTGGGGAACGCCCGCACCAGGCCGGTGGCTCTGGCTATCAGCTGCCTCCTCCACTCTGCACCTGTAGCATCCCCCAGGGATGCAGCAGTGTTAGAGCTGGGCCTGTAGCATGTGCCGGGGATGTCTCAGTCAGAGATTGCTCTGTAGCTTGTCCCGGATGTGTCAGTGTCAGGGATGGGGCTGTGGCGTATCCCAGGGGTGCAGCAGCATTTCAGGGTTTGTGGGTGCACTTCCACGCCGTGGGCTGCGCCAGCTCTCTGCCGACTCCCAGCCCTTCTGCGGGGCTTGGCTGCCCCGTCC
The DNA here is from genome assembly GCA_013399875.1 of Gymnorhina tibicen. Taxonomy (NCBI): domain Eukaryota; kingdom Metazoa; phylum Chordata; class Aves; order Passeriformes; family Artamidae; genus Gymnorhina; species Gymnorhina tibicen. The sequence continues at coordinate 67,346 of VXAZ01003765.1, read as the reverse complement.
GGCTGCACGGACACAGCACAAGGGCGGCTGCAGGCGGAGGCTGAAGCTGAGCTTCTCCCCACTGTGGACTGTGTAATGCCATGGGCTCTCTGGGGCCTGCGGTGGGAACAGCCCCATCGGGCACACAGCACCCCTGTGCGCTCGGGAGGATGGAACCCTGGTCCGTGCCTGTGTGGTGATCAGGGCTGGGAGCTGAGACCCCGAGCAGAGTCCTGCTATGGCAAAACCCTGCAGGAACAGGACAGGTGCCCAGGGAGAGGCAGTTTGGGGAGGTGCAGGCAGGATCCATCTGCCCTGACATCCCTGGCCGCTTTCCAGCCACAGCACCCGTGTCTGCCCCACACCCAGTGACGGAGGCCATGTGCTCAGGGCCAAGGAAAGGAAACGCTTCCAGTTATCTGGACTTTTTTTTTCCCCAAGTTTCTTAGATAACTGGAGCAGGAATTGATTTTACATTTGAGGAATGTTCGTCAGCACAAAGCCGTGGTTAAAAAAAATCCCCAAACTAATCCTAAAATTTTAATTGCCAACACCATTTTCTGGCTCCTTTGAATCACAGTGTTATGTTGTTAATCACGAGCAGGAGCCCAGGGCAGTTACTGGATTTCTTCCTGCTTTTCTTCCATCCCCATTGCCGAGGAAAGGGGGTGGCAGGTTGGCTGAGGCTGCCCCGCAGCCTGCTCCCACCACACATCACCCCACTACCCCTCACTCCACCACCCCACCACCCCTTCAGGCCACCCTCCTCCCCCACAGCAGCCGGTGTCCATGGGTGGGCCCGTGGCAGGACGGTTTCTGCGCCCCTTTGCCGGGGGAGGAAAAGGTCCCTTGTCCTGACGGGCGCTCCCCAAAACAAGGTGGGAGGCTGTCTTTAGAGTCCCTCTCACGGAGCAGGAAAGGACGGGGCCGTGCGTCGGGATGGGGCTGTGGCCGGTCTCAGGGACGCCATGGGGTCCGGGATGGGGCTGTACCGTACCCAGAGAACACAGCGGGCTGAGGCTGAGGCTGTAGCACATCCCAGGGATGCAGTGCCAAGCACCCGAGCACACTCAGCAGCCGCCCCCCACACGGAGAGGCCCTGAGCCCCCTCTGTAGCCGCCAGGGCTGTCTCAGAGGAGGCAGCAGGGCCAAGGCAGCTCTGCCAGCCCAGGCAGAGGGGCAGTGTGGCAGCACAGGGGGGCTGAACTGCGAATCGGGGCTCACCCCCCTCTGCCAAGAATTAGCTTTGCCCTGCACTGCTTCTATCACTGACAAATTTGGAACAGGTGGCATGAAGTCCCAGATAAAAAGGAGCTGGGCAGAGAGGAGAACAGCAGAGCCCAGGGTGAGTTTGTGCTCCTGGGCTTCTTTCTTTCTTCATTTCTCCTCCTCCCCTTGGCACAGGGTTCTGTTATTCCCCGTCTTCCCCCAGAGCTTCGCCTCCATCCCCAGTGATCACTGTGGCAACCCGCAAACAAAGACAACTTTAGAGGCTGCTGGCTCTGTCCTGGGACGTGGGGCCAAGCCAGAGGGAGAACCTGCGAAAGGCAGAGAAAAGAAGAAAGATGGGCTCAGAAAAAACATGCCACTTGGAAAGAGACAAATTGAGATGTTCAAAGGAAGATGGCAGGGGAAAGAAAGGAGGAGAACAGGGCTGCTTCGGGCAATTGTTGGGATCAAAGGCTTTGGGGAGAAGGAAAGAGGCATTCCCTGCCCTCCCTCTGCTTGAGATGCAAATCTGGGGGCTTTAGAAATGCACAGAAAAAAGCTTCCTGGAGGACAGAAGCCTTGGGGGACAGCAGGGTGGTGGAGGACAGCCTGGTGGCCTCCCCAGCCTCTCTGGAGCAGCCTGAGCAGGGAATGCCTGGGCAGCAGGAGTGACATGGTGGAGCAGAGCCACCTCCCTCACCTGCCTCCTTCCCACAGCCTGAGTCCCTTTCCCCGCTTATGGGAACCTGCGAGGCACAGGTCCCTGGAGGGGCTGCCCCTCAGGGTGCTTCCCACCGCTCTGGCCCCTGAGAACTGAATCGCTCTGAGGATCACAACCCCCTCGGTCTGGGGTCAGACCTGCCTTTGGATCTGCCCTCTGTGGGGCTGACTGTGGGACTGGTGCCGAATCCTCTATTCCCGCATCACCCAGCTGTTCTGTTGATCCTCCTTGGCCGTGGCCCTGCTGGCCCTCCACAGAGGCCACTGTCACCTCACCTGCATTCTTCCCATCCATCCCTTTCTGTGCCTGGCGGGAGTCCCCATGCTTCCTCCACCACCCCTGTGCTGACTCATCCTGCAGGACACTGTCACCACAAGTGACAGTCTGCTCAATGCACCCCAGGCCACTTGGTTCCTCTTCCCAGCTGATGTGGTATCAGCCTTCGTGCTGGTCTTTGAGCCCCCAGCCCCTGTGAGGTGCCAGGGGAGCAGCTGGACTCTGCAGACCCCCATCCCCAGCAGTGCCCAGGCCCTGGCTCACCACCTTCTGCCAGGCTGGGTCTTGCTGCTGTCCCTTCCACCCCACTCCCTCTTCCCCTGTGGTGGGATGAGTCCCCACGTGCCTCAAGCCCCTCAGTGCTCAACCCACTGTTCTTCTGCCGCAGACTGTGACTCCTACTGCAAACCAGCCAAGGGCAACTACAAGATTAACATGAAGAAGTACTGCAAGAAGGACTATGGTAAGGACCTCTGACCTCCCTGGGCCACCCTGGGCTTTGCCCCAGAAGCAGACGAGGGCTGGCTGTGGGTGGGGCAGATGAAGGCACGCAGAGGGTGGGGAACACTCCGTATGGAGATGGGTCCCCAAATCAGCCCTCCCAAAGCTGCAATGGATGAGGCAGGTGGGGCTGCTGGGGAAGGGCAGGTCCTGTCACCAACCTTCCTTTGGGGACCAAGGCAAAGCATCCCCCATCACTATGCCTCCCCCTTTTTTCCCTCAGTGGTCCAGGTGAACATCCTAGAAATGGAGACAGTGGCCAACTGGGCCAAGTTCACCATCAACATCCTCTCTGTCTACAAGTGCCGTGACGAGCGGGTCAAGCGCGGTGACAACTTTTTGTGGATCCATCTGAAAGACCTGTCCTGCAAGTGCCCCAAGATCCAGATCAGCAAGAAGTACTTGGTCATGGGGATCAGCGAAAACTCCACTGACCGGCCCGGACTGATGGCCGACAAGAACAGCCTGGTCATCCAGTGGCGGGATGCCTGGACACGCCGCCTTCGGAAACTGCAGCGGCGAGAGAAGAAGGGCAAGTGTGTGAAGCCCTGAGGGGTTTGCACCCACCCTGTCCCCCATGCTCAGCCCCAGCCCAGCTGGGCGCTGCCAGACTGCGCCCACGGACTCTGTACATATATATAGTGTGAACGGACTCTTTGTCTATAGTGTATATTTTGGCAATGGTTTCCCGTTGTGTGCGTGTGCATGGGTGGGTGTGCGTGTCAGTCCTTTTCTCTAAGTGTGTATTAAAGATAATGCAGTACTGACAAACCTTTGATGAGGAGCAAAGTGAAGAGAGGTCCTGTGGGTGCCTGTCGCCTGAAGGAGCTTGAAGGGGATTGGTGTCCTGTTCCGGGCACGCTGGAGCTCATTTTCAAGGCTTTTATATTCCCTTTAACACAGTTGTCTTCTGCCCAGTGTTGGCATCTCAGTAGACAGCACTCCCTTCTCCAGCATCCAGGGTATGATTCTTCCTCACTCTGAAAACGTGCTGCTGCCAGACCTCTCGCTGCCTTTCTCCTTGCCCAGGAGGAACAGGAGGTCAGAGTCTTCTGTCCCTCATTCTGATGAGTGGAAACTGTCCAGTGCTGCAGAGCGTCCAGCCCTAGGAGCTCCACCAGGACGGACAAATGAACTTTTACAAGGCCTGATTCCCCGGTGAGCTTGGGCTCACACAGGGCAGCACTGCTGGCTGGGGCAGGACCTGTGCGGGGCCACAGGGAGGAGCCAGGCCCTGGCAGTGTGCTGGTGGCCACTGCCAGGCAGAACTGTGTCCACCAGGGAGAAAGGGACAGACTTGGCAACCCCTGGTTGTCACTGTCCTGGTGCCTAGTCCAGACAACCCAGTGAGAAAGACCTGGACACACCATTTTCCCCTCCCATGTCCACCTGCTCCATCTGAACCTGAGCTGGACTGGACAGGCTGACCGGAGCCATCGTGTATCATCACCCATCCACCCAGGTCTCTGTGCCTCACCTGGTATCAACTGACATAATTCCACCTGCTTCTGTTGAGATGACACCAAGCGACCATCTGCCTTGGTGTGCATCTTTCAGAGCAGGCCAGACTGTGTGCTCTCCTGGGAAGAATTGCTGTGGCCAAGGCTGTCCAAGGAGATGCACAAGGCAGAGGTGACAGGAAGAGAGAAGAGCTTTCACTGATCCACCTCTAGTCTTTTATATCTTCTTCACCGTGTATTAGTCTCTGGTTAAACAGACACCAGTATCTTCCCATGTTGAGATTGTAGCGGTCTTGGCTTAATAAATATGAATAGAAATAATAGGTGCTCTGACAATAGACATTCCTTTCCCTACAAACCTTGCCTTGCTTATTGAATGGCTCAGTGAGGGGTTGTAGCCTACATCAGAGTCTTCCAGTCCGTTAGGATGAGGCTTTACCCTTTTCAGCCCATGGCAGCTTGTGTGGACTCCCCATTCTATGGTGGTGCTTCCAGGCTTCAGCATCCCAGGGTGGTGCTGGAGCTTCCAGCTGAAGGGACTGGTGGAGCACTGTTGGGTTTCAGGACAAGGGAATTTGGGGAGTGAGGATCCAGGCCCTGTCTGTGTGGACATGCAGGTGCATTGGTGAAGCTGCTGGAGATGCTGGAAGTGATGTTTCAGCGTTGTGGAGGGCCTGCAGTGCCATTGTTCAGGTCCCATGGGTACTTGGGTGCCTAGACAGGGCACGGGCTGAGGTGGGGGGAGGCCAGAAGCTGAGGGGTAATGGGTATGTGGGACCACTTGGGCTTGGATGAGCTGATATTATCCACCCTCCCGACACAGACCCTCTTCCCTGCTCTGTCACAGCCGAAGGCACCCTCCCATCCCTGGTTCCTCTTGGATTTTCATAGACTATTGGCCGCTGCCATGAGATGGCTCTTGATGTAGTTGGGCCACCCAGTTCTCCTCTTCCTCCCACGGCTGCTTTCACCAGACTTGCCCTTGGCTCAGGCTCACTGCAGCCCCTTGTGCCCAACAGTCACAGAATGGTTTGCGTTGGAAGGGACCTCAAAGATCACCTTCTTCCACCCCCTGCCATGGCCAGTGACACCTTCCACTATCCCAGGTTGTTCCAAGCTCCATCCAACCTGGCCTTGGGCACTGCCAGGGATGCAGGGGCAGCCACAGCTTCTCTGGACAAATGCAGGAGTCCTCACACAGAAGTCAGCAGTGGAACACCCTTTGGGTGTGCAAGGACAGGACATTCATCAGGATCATCCTTTCTGTCCCAGACACTGCTCAGCATCACCCCATGGGGTGTGGAGGTTCTCTGACCCCTCTTCTCAGCAGCCACAGCCCAGGAAAGAGCAGGGCAGCACCACTGTTCCATGGGCATAGATATTTCTCAGGGCAGAGCTTCAGCAGCACGTGGTTTCTCCAAGCAAGGACAGCCTTCAGGAGAGGCACAATGTGTCTGCGATCCCCAAAGTCTCTGGGCACAGCCTTCTCGGGCAGGGAACTCCAGGGGTTCTTCTGGCACCTGATTTCTCCTCCACTGAAGTGGGGCACCTAAAACTCTTCGAGGAACTTGGTGATTGAAGTTCTCCATTTATCCTCCCAGGCAGCTCTTCCCTCTGCTTTCACCTCTGCTGTCTGGGACAGTAGAGGAAGGATGGCTCCCAGCTGGCATCTCAGTGTCCTGCCGGGGCAGATCAGAGACGCCGGAGCAGAACCACCACATACCCCATGGTCTGTGCCAAGGAGAGGAGCTCCCTCCCTTTGGCTGGGGAATGTCCTAAGATCCTGGCTGAAGGACTGGAGGAAGCCACTCTGCACCTTCACTGAATCTGATCCATGAAGGACTTTTCCTGACTTCCCTTGCTTATGCCACCTCCACGTCCAAAGCAAGATTTCACCTTTCTTATTCCTCTCCCTCTGCCTGGCGTGGCCAGCTGGGAGCTGCGCACGGGTTCAGCTGCACCTGGGACGCTGTAGCCGGGTCATGCAGAGCTGGCGCCAGGGCACCAAGGGCAGTGGAGGAGGCACCACGGAGTTGCTCAGAGGTGCTGCTCATCCTACCCTACAGATCGGGCAGGGCTTGGAGCACACACCAGCACAGGCATCGTTTGGGGGAGGGCTGCAAATCCAGGGGCAGTTCCACATCCACCAGCACCCACCCAGCCCTGGCCACCCCTTTGGTGGTGGGGAATGCATTACATCACTGGGAGCTGCCAGAGCCCGTGGGTGACACGGGGCAGGGGGGCTCAGGTGGCAGCAGGGTGTGTCACACAGTCCTGGTGTCTGCAGCCAAGGGCAAGAGAGAGATACTGCAATGCAAACTCTCCTTGGCACTACAAAGCCGCGTCTTCCAAAATAGCTCTTCAAGGGAAAAAGTATTAATTCAGCAAAGCGTCTGGAAAGCCTTTGGTGTGCTCTGGTGCACTCCCGGTTCCCCGAGCACGGATCCTCCGCCCTGCGCAGCAGCTGGCCAGGCTCAGTGTGCCGAGAAGCACCGTGCTGGGACCGGCTGCTGCAGGCAGCAGATGCCGGCCCACGTGGGAAGGGCCAAAACCACCACGCACGTTTCCCTCCGTGTTTTTTTATTTAACAGGTCTTTTCCCAGTATTCAGCTGGGGCAAAGTATCTGAGACACAAAGGCAGCGGAAAGAGAGGCCAAGTTTGCAATTTCCCCCCTGCTTTGGGACTGAATTTTGCAGCTGGTTGAAATTTTTCTCATTTCAAAACACCAGTGGACATTTTTCATGAAAACCTGGAATTTGGCCAAGGAAAGATACAAAATGTGAGAATACTACGGAAAACTCAATGCTCTTTTTCTGTGTCATCCAGCCAACTCTACTCACAAGAGATCACAGGAGCTTGGACAGCTGAACCCCAGCCTGAGTGGATGGACAGATGGATGTATGTGTAGAGTATTTTCCGTCATTTTGCTCTTGGTAACCAAAGTCCACATAAATAAAAATTGGCTGCATCACACAGGAAAATACCTTCCTTAGGTGCAGCAGGATCAAGCAAAGAGCATTTTGCTTGGCCAACAGGGCACAGCTCAGTGCTGGGGTCTGGGAATGTTCTTCCTGGTGAGGAGCTGAGCCTCTAAGAAGGGGCAAGACCTGCTCAGAGTGGCCCTTGTCATAGTCTGACCTGGTCTTGCTCTCCTTCTTCTCCTGGTGCTCTCTGGTACACAGAGCAACTTCTGTCCATGCTACCATGCAGATCCAAGTGGATCCTAGTAATGGCTTCAGCCGTCAGAGAGCAGTGATGGTGGCTCTGCCAGCCCATACTCTGCAGGCTTCTGTGGTCAATAGCATGGAAAAGTTGTACTTTGCCACCTGTGGACATGGTACTGGGCAACTGTGGCCTGCTGCCACTCCTCAGGTGTGGTGACCTGTCCAACCAACCACATCCTGTCCATCCAACCAGCACCACATCCTCTGTCCCATGCCCTTGGTACTGCATCACTCTGTCCATCACCCCTTACCCAAGCATGATGTTTTACTCGGCACTTTACAACCCTCACAACTCTCGTTAATATCCTAAATTTTGCTTCCTAAGCAAAGCACAGCCTCTGCAATTCCTAGCCCTCCTCCTGTCCTCCCAGTCCCAGCCAGGGCTCTTTCACCCACTCAGGCTCCTTCCAGAGGGGCTGTAGGGCCAGGGCAGGATGCACTTTTCCCACTCATGACCATGTCAAACAAGTGTTTGGGTGGTTTAGTTGCTCCAAGCCCCTCTAGTCCTTGCAAAGCAATGAGAAATGTGCTGTCCTTCAATATGCCTGGTGTATTTTTACCGGCCTTGGGGCACTTATTACATCAGAGTTAAACACCGTGTCATTCGTTCGTTTGTTCTTGTAGTCCTTCATCCAACCTATCTATCTCCTTGTTCATCTTTACAAGGGCTCAGTTCACTGGTTAAACACATGCTCCCCGTGTGCACGGGATATGCAGCACCCGTGTGGGGCCTGGGGCACAGGGAGGCGGGGGGCTCAGTTCGGCAGGGCCTGGGGAGCAGGGAGACAGCTTCCCACGTCGGCTGTGCGGGGGGAACATGAGGAAACCATTAATCGATGGGCCTGGCCCGCGCCGTGTTTTCCTAAGGAAGAGCCGAAGACGGGGAACAGCTGGGGTCAGCGGGGCACCATCTGGAGAAACCCGTCAGCTCCCTCCTGCAGGGTTTTTCCCACCTCAGCGGCAATGGAGAGGATGAGGCAAAAGGGAAGAGCCGTCCCCAGCAGTGCCCTGGGGATGGAGCGATCCTGCCGCAGCCCTGGACCTGCACGTGCACTGAGCTGGCTCCTAGGCATCGCTGCGGCGGTGTGCCAGGAGGCTTGCCAGTGACACAGGAGTCATGGCACAAAGAGAACATCCTGCCCACGGGTGCTGTTGCCCCGTCAGAGCCATGCCGGTACCCCATGGCTTGGGCTCAGCATCCTTGTGCCCACTCACAGGCTTCACTGCTCACCTGGGATGGCTTTTTCAGAGGAATGCTACATCTCCATAAATCAGTGACTTCTCTGCGTGGGGCAGGATCAGACCCTCAGCATCCATCGAAGCTGGTCCTCTATTTACACAGCCACTGTGAGACTCAATAAACGGACAATGTTTTCATCTTGGACAAGATGCTCTACCCCAAAAGCTTGGAGAACCAGCCTCTCCACTGTCAAAACAAACACCACGCACTGCCTTCTCCCCGCACACCCACACGATGGGAAATCACCAGTTGTGCAGGAGCAGGGAGAGGTGGCATTCCCAGAAGATGGCTGGTCCTGGGCCTGTCTGAGAGCAGGCAGTGGCCAGCCCAGGCACACACAGTCACCAGCTGACCCCTGGATTGGGTGCAGTGGGGACCATGGTCCTGCTCACAGCACAGGGAGAGAGGAGATGGAGATGGGCAGAGCGGACCCAGCTCAGCACATCCGAGGAGTCTGGAGGTGCCTGGGTTGGGTCTCTCCCACAGAGATCTCTGCAGCAGCAGTGATTAAAAACCAGGTGCTGCATCCTGTCTGTCCCCTCCTGTCCCCTGCCTGTGTCCTGCCAGACAGATGACAGTGAGAGCAAAGCTTCTCCAGTGCTTAAAGCTCCGGGACTGTGCTATGGGTCACTAACCCGACCTCATGGCCATTTGCGGCTTTTGGTATGTGGTGACTCTTGAGAGTCCCTTCCCAGCCCTGCTGGCCACCCATGATGTGATCCCCGTGGCCCCGGGATGGGGTTGGTGCTGCTCGGGTCAGTGTCCTGGGAGCCCTGGGTGCTCCCCATGCTGGGGCAGCTGGGGTTTGTTCATCCCTCAGGAAACCCAGCAGACCCCAATAGGCTCTAGCTGGCATCTTGAGCCAGAAATGAGGTGGCTTTGGTCAGCAGGCACCTACAGACCGTCTCTTTCCCAGCAAAGCCAGACAGTACCTGGAGCTGGAGGCAGGGTGGCCGAAGGGGGCCGTTGGGGTGGCTGGGCAGTGCTGCCCCTGCACCAGCAAGGCTCAGTCATTCCCGTGCCCTGCCCAAATCTGAGCCACTGGCAGCAGCCCCCAGGATGTTGGTCCCCACCTCCACCTCCATCCCCATCCCTGTCCCTTGCTCCTCACTTCCTGAGCAATCCCTTCCTGTCAACCTGCCGGCTGTAGGGGGAAATTCCTGGTCCTGACTGTTATGCAAAATTAGCTCTCAGGGAACGCCTGGTGAAATCGTGGGGCCTTCGTCTGCTCCGGGTGCTTTCAGACTTTTCCCTGGCATCCAGTGGGACGGCCATAAATCTCCGCTACTGCCTCCAAGTCGAACATTTCCTCCGAGCCCCATTATTAATTTTCTGAAAGATCCCATAAACCCCCAGATGGAAAAATATGGAGATATTTGCACATGTGCCGTAAAACACATTGCCCATCTATTTCAAATGGATGTGGCAATATATAAAACATACTTAGGGCATGAGCCAGGTTTCACGGTATTTAAACAAGGCAGCATGATGTAATTGGAATTTACAGTGTAAGAGCAGATTGAAGCTGGGCCGTGGGTGCGTACCATATATCTTGGATCTCCTGAAGATTTGGCCTGCTCTAGAATGACAAATGCCTTTTGTACTTGTCACCTATATTTTAAGTGGATGAACAGCTCCTTTCGTGAAATATAATGGTTGGAAAATATATTTTTTTTCCATCTGCCTTTCGGAGCCCCTCTGGAGAGGAGAGATCTGCCCTGTTGCCTGTAAAGAGCGTGATTCCTAGGGGTGCAGGTGTCTCAGGGCTTTGTTTCCCTCATCCCCCTGCCCAGATATCTCCTGTCCCTGGGAAGCACAGTGCCACCACCTCTCCCACTGCATGGCCTCGATGGTGGGGGTGAGGACCACGGAGACTCCATGGTGTGGGGTAGGGGTGAAGACCTGCTGCCTACAGCCACTGTCCAAGGCCAGATTGGATCAGTCTCTGACCAGCCTGGTCTAGCAGAAAGTGTCCTTGTCCATGGCAGGGGTTTGGAAAGGGATGTTCTGATTCCCTGGAGCAGGAGAGGGTGGTGAGCCTGAAACACTGCTCTCTACTGCTGGGAAGAGCAGCTGAAGCTCCAGGAGCTGCTGGCAGGGGCACAGGCAGTTGCTGGAACAGGAGAGAGCATGGAAGAGGTGTCACCACCAGGTCCCCAAAACAAAGCCGTTGTCCAGCCTTTCAGGTGCCTCCGTCTCCCCTCAGTGATGGCAGCATCAGGGCGAGTGGTGGGAACCACTCCACAACCAGGCAATGGGAGGATGATGGGAGAGCAGGGGATGTTTAGACACCACCACCACCAAGACTGTCCCCATCACCCACCCCAGGACAGGGGGGCAGATGGGCACAGCAAGGCCGGGAAGTTTTCAGCTCCAGCAGTCCAGTTCCTCCCAGCCGGGTCCTGATCTCTCACCTCTCTGCACGCTGCCCAGATGCCCACGGTGCTTGCCGATGCTGGGAATTTTGGGGAGGTGGGGGTTGCTAAGGGGCTGCAGACACACCACTCTTTGCCTGCCTTTCCTTGATGCCAACCCAGCTGGGAGAGACCCACCAGCACAGACCAGAGTCTGCACCTTGGCACAGGAAGATGGTGCCCCATGGTTAGGGCAGGGACGTAGTTATGGGCCCTGTCCGAGCCATGGCCTGGAAATCTCCCCGAGTTCCCCCAGTCAAAGGGAAAGGCAAAAAAGGGAAAGATAAAAGACACCAGAGCATAAAAATTTGAATTTTACTCATAGATGAACTGGTGGCTCCATCCTAACCAGTGCCACTGGTGGGCTGTGGGCACAGGGCTGATGGCACCCTGATCCCCAGCCCACGAGTGCCAGGGTGCTGCAGGGCACTGGGGTGGCTGTGGGCACTCAGAGGGGTCCTAGGGAACTCATCTGCAAGATGAGGACAGTGAGGAGGAGCCAGGAGCCAGAGTCCCCCGTGCCTGCCAGCTTCAGGCAGGGCTGGTGCATCTGCTCTGCCCAAACTCATTGTCCCTCTCTCCACCCCCATTTGAGCATCCAGGAGGTTTGGATGAAAAATTTTTGAAAAATTAATAAATCAAGTGCTTCCCTTCCGGCGGGAGGAAAATCCCTCCAAAAAATGTCAGTTAGAAATAATCCAAGTGATTTGTTTGGAAAATTTTGAAGTGCAGGTCCTCCCGAGAGCCAGAATGGTCTCTCAGCCTTGCTCGCAGAGCCAGGAACCAAGAGCCAAGACCCCACTCCGGGGCAGGAAGCCTGGATGCTCTCATAGCCACGGCTCAAGCTGGAGCCCAAAGGAACTGCAGGCCACCTGCAGCCCAGCCAGGACCGGGACCACATGAGCCCACCTGGAGCCTCCCCAGGGCTCTCCAAATGCAGGGATTCGGCTTCAGGGGACTGGGCCGGATGCTGAGGAGAGGGACAGTCAGCTGGCTCAGCTCAGGCAAACTGGCTTTTTCAGAGGGTAAAACCAACTGGATTGGGGATTTCCTAACCAGCACTTGACAACCAAGCATGGTGCTGGACATGGATGGGACACGGGACTGGTGTGTGCTAACTGCTGGTGTGAAAACCAGGCTGCTGCTCCTCTGCAGCCCCTGAGCTGTCATCCCACGGGATCTTTTCCTGCTCCAGAGCTCCAGACTGAATTCCTGCTCATGAATGAGCAGAACTGCTCTGCAGAAGCATGTGAGCAGCCATTAACTTGACAGTACTTGTGGTTTCTCAAGATCTCCTCTATCAGGTTGTGAAGGGCTCTTACTGCCAGACAGAAGGTCTCTGAGGATTTCTCGTGAGCTTCAAGTGTGTGCAGCACAGAGGAAACTGCTCGGCTCGGTTGTGCGTGTGCAGCCCCAGCCCTCAGGCCTCTCGGAGACCCAGATATCAGAGGATGCTGAGCACCAGGTCTCTGAAAGCTGGGAGCCTTTCCATCATTGCCACAAGGGAGGCACCTGGAAGCGCTTCCCAGGCTGGGGAGCTTGGACCTCACCAGGCCTCACCTGCTGAATTTTTGGCTTTCTGCTAATAATGGGATGTGTCCTGCAAAGGGCTTTGTGCTGAGTGCTGGCAGAGGTGTTTGGCTCCTCGGGTGCTCTGGAGCCAGTGGCAGGTCTCTGGAGCGGGTTAAATGATGTAGAGCTGCGTTCTACCATCCTCACTGCCTCTTAAAGGCACATTTCTCTGAGATGAGCTCTTTCAGGCCTGTTGTGGCCATACACAAGTTGTGATCAGGTCCTTCTCGAGGCTGACTGCAGTGGTCATCCAGTGTTTTGGCTCATTAACTCGAAGGGGAACAAGAAGGCAACAAAATGAGCTTTGCTTGGCCACCCCTGTGGAGTTATTTCTCTGGGTGCCATTAGAGATGCAGGAAGAGGAGGAAGCAAATGGTTTCAGTCCCGTGGCTTTACCTAAAGAGCCTACAAACCACCCTTCCACCCTCCCACCCACAGGAAGGGTGGGATTGCCAGAGGCTGGGAGCATTCAAACCCAGGCAAAGCAGCTCTGACAAAAGGATGGAGCTGGAGGTGATGGCTCAGGAGGGGATAGTGTGGGTAATGGGAGACAAGCTCAGCGCTAGCAGTTCTCTGCCCGAAGAGATTGCAGAGGTGGCAGCTCTAGGCCATCAGAGGTCCGTGAAGCCCTTGCCTGTGTGGCACTTGGTGGGCACTGAGGCTATGGGCTGGACCCGCACAGCAGCAGGAGTCAAGGAACTGGACAGAGAAATCACGTTTCCATATATCTGGGTCTTCCTTTCACGTTCTCACCACCCTCCTCCATCTTTCTCTCATTCACCTCTCTCGCCTTTGACCTCTCCCCTCCTCCCGCCAAACTTTCTCTTTTCCCAAGTTTCTTGCTGTTTGGCTGCTCATTCTCCCACTCCTGTCAAGGATGATAAATCACCTCTACAGATGAGCGTCATCAACATACCAGACTCATCCCTCTTTTGACCTCCTCAGCTCTGAGTCACTTCCAGGAGGTAAGAACTGGACCCAATTACACGGGAGAGGAGATCACCAGTCAACCCACTGAAGCAGGAACTGGTCCTTTTTTCCTCCAGTCACAAATCTTGTCCTCGCCAGTCCTACACATCCCTCTGGCCATCATGCTGTGCATCCAGCTGGGGCACCTCATGATGAAGAGATGCCCATGTAGACATGCCCCTCTCTTTCTCTTGATCTCCCTTACCTTGCCCCCCCTTTCCCTTCCCCCAACACACATCTGCTCACATAGTTCCAGAAAATTCGTTTCATATCACCATTGAGCCGTTTATTTCTTTCCAGAGAGTTAAAAGCCTGTCTCCCTTGATTTAGTGAGTCAAGAGTGGCTAGGAGGGAGCGGAGAGAAGAAAAGAAAGAAAGAAATAAAATAATGAAAAAAAGGTCTTGGGAACATCTGGAGTTGCTCTTAAGCAAGACGCAATATTCTTGGCCAGATGTTGAATGACTGGCTTCTACTTGGGAAACGTCAGCGTGTCAGATGTTGAAATCCCACCCCACACCATATTCCTTACCTTCCTTCCCCTCTTCCTTGTCCTGCTCTGCTTGTGCTGCCCACATCATCCTGCTGGGATGGCACCAAGAGGAAGGGGTAGTTTGTCTGAGACCTTGAAGGGTGTCACTGTGAGGCACCAATGGGCCAAGTTTGTTGCTTGAAAACCACTGGTTCACCAAGCAGAGGGCTCTGGAGAGGCTGGGTGAGCTTACAGTGCTGCTGCTTGCGCTGGATGGGGCAGAGCCAGGCAATGGAGGAGGCATCTTCAAGAGGTTCCAAGGAGCTGAGGACGGGGCTGCAGCAGGCGAAGCCATCTGGGACCTCTGGCAGCAAAGCTTTCCCAGTGAGGCAAAGGCTTCCAATCCTTTGGTGACCACAGCTGAGCAGACAGCTGCCAGTGAGTCGGGAAGGGCACCGGCACGCTGGAGCTGCTTCCCTGGAGAAAGGAGATCCCGGACGCACTGGTCATTCTGACTCACCAGCGTCAGTGCAAATGATTATGGGGATTTATACCAGCTTCAGGGCTGGCTGGGGAGCGGGGAGACAGGGTCAACAAGAGCCAGTGTGGCCGAGGGGGTGACATCCATCCTGAGCCGGACACGCTCCGTGTAGCGCAACGCCCCGCTGCCGCAGCTGGAGGCGTCACCCCTCCCGGCTGGACCCGGCACAGCTGCCCGAGCACTCAGCCCGGGGGTGCCCTCTGCGGCACCCTGGATGTGGTCCATCGCTCCCACCCTGGGGTGCCCATCCGTCACTTGAGCTGGCACATCCAGCAGCACCACACAGAGGTACTTGGGAGTTAAACATTCCTTCTGGCCACCACTGGTGTATAAATTATGAGCCACAGTGTGAAAAAGCAGAACAGGGTGTTGATCAGAGGAAAATCCCTGGCTGCTCAGAAGGAGGACTGACACCCCAAGACAAGAGCAGTGCTGGGTGGCACCTGCCATGCCAGGCCACTTTCTTCCCCCTGCTGGGTGTCCTGCAGAGGCTGAGGTCCATCCACCTGTGCCTGACCCAGCCTCTGGCCTCAGCTCCCAGTGCTGCTATTTCAGGGCCAACCCATGGCCTCCTCTAACCTGCTGCAGTCCAACATCTGACAACCCAGAGCATGGGCTCTGCTGGTCCAGGGCGGTCACCACGGCCAGGAGCACAGGACCATCCTCCTCCCTCGTTCATACTGTCATGAGAATTAATAAGGAAAGAGAAGCTGTGGCTGCCCCACCCCCCGAGGTTTTCAGCCCAGGCTGGACGGGGCTCTGAGCAATCTGATCTAGTGAAAGGTGTCCTTGCCCATGGCAGGGGGTGGAACTACATGATCTTTAAGGTCCCTTCAACCTAAACCATTCTATGATTCTGCTGTCAGCCCAATCCTGGTGCTGTCTAGGGTCTTGTAGTTGGCTTTCTGCTCCCACATCTCATTATGGTGGGTATCAGGAGCCCAGGGTTTATGGCCAACTGTATGGAGGTTTTGGGAACTGGAACCTATCCTCACGCTTCAGCACTGTCCAAGTGACAGGAGAAGCTCTCCAGGGCTCATGGAGGGCCTCCCACACATCAGAGGTTACGCTTGGTGCAGGAAGACGACCAATGCCTTCCTACTGAGCTGGACCAGGTTAAACAGAGACCTCCCTCCCCTTCCAGTGAGAGTGGCAAAAGGAGGGTGGAGAAGTAGAGGACAGCTGATCCAACCCTCCCATCACCAAACTCTGCCTGCATGTGTCACCTCAGCAGGCACTGCACGATGATGGTTGGGATCTGCCCACAAGAGGCTCCGAATCACACCATCCGTGCCCATGGGCAGGCAAACACTCCTGCTTGGAGAGGGGTCCCTTTGGGTGCTGCTCTCCCCAACTTCCTGCTAGCTGGAGGGTCCCAAAGCCCGCTCAGGTCCTTATTAATGCTTGAAGAAACTGAGTAACCACAGGCAGAAGGAGCATCTTCCGCCTCTCCAGAGCAGGGACAGGGACCACCTTAGCCAGCAGACCAAGGCACGTGTCGGGGTCTGCCTGCAGCCTTCCCTGCACTTGTTTCCTTTTCCTGGACCAAAAAGTAATAGCTGGAAGGCCGAGGGCACAGGAACAATCCACTCTTGGGACTTGTCCATCTCCCCATGGCCCACAGCCCCCACTACCCCACACAGGCAGCGTTGCAGAAGGACACACAGTCCTGCCATCTCTGCTGGTCCCAGCCCTGCGTGTCCCGGGCTGGGCTCCCCATGGCCAGGACAGTGAGGATCTGCTGAGGACATGTCAGCTCTCCCAGCTGATCAGTAGAGGTCTGCAGCAGGAGGACTTGGTCCTTGCCATGGCCTGGTGCACAAGCAGGGAAAGTCTGGGGGAGAACAGATGGCCACTGCTCAGAGGTCACCTTCTCCAGGTGCCCAGAGCCTTCAGTCCCACGTGACAGCAAAGCTTTGTGTTCCCTCCTGCTGTGTGCAGGGACATTTACAGTCCTTAATCCATGGAAGGGTGACCAGGATATGATCTGTATGGAAACAGAAGCAACTCTGAGGAGTAAATCAAGCTCTGGTCCCCTTTCCAGAGGATCACCCTCCCCGGACTGCCTGGGAAAGCCTCTGACCCTCTATCCCTCCCCAGGGATGAGATTAGGGGGTCCGGCCCCATGCTACACGGGGTTGCCTCTCCCTTGGAGCAAGCTGCCCTCCCGAGATGAAGGCGGTGTGGAGCGGGGTGACAGAGCAGCAGACGAGCAGGATCCTCCATGAAGCCCACGGGGCATCCCCGCTCCCGTGTCCCCCCCACGGCAGCGGGGCCGGGCACTGCTGGGAGTGGAGGGCAGTGCCCGGGCAGCCGGGCTCAGGTGGCCGCAGCGGGGGCGTGGGGCCGGACCGCGGTAATGACAACCAGGTGAGCGGGTGGCGATAAGCCCCCAGGAATGCGGCGGCGGCGGCAGCTGCCGGTCCGCGAGTCGCTCAGCCCTTGGATGGGCCAATTAAGTAAATAGAAAATTTGGAGCGCGGGATCAAAGCCCGAGCGCGCGGGCTTTATTTATATGGAAAAGGTCAGATTATATTGGCAGATGTGTTAAAGGAGCGAGGAGAAAAAAACCTTTCAAAAACATTGGCCCTGATTTGAGGTTTCCTGACGGGCGGGACGGGGTTTTTTCTTTCTTTTCGGGCCACGGGTGCGTTGGAGTGCTGGCAGCGCGCTGGGGGCAGCTGGGAAGGGCACGTCTGGCGCTGGGCTCACTGCCCCTGCCCACCCACCTCCTGGACCCTCTGCCAGCAGCACAAACCCCAGAAACAGGGTCCCTCTGGTTCAGACCACCACGTTATTCTCGGTGGTCCCCCAGGTGATGGGGAGTTGGTCTCCAAAGTGGTCCTGATGGGTTCTGCCCGGTTCTGCCCGATGCTTCACCTCCCTGTTACCCCCAGCAGCCCCATCAGTCCTGGGCTCTGCACTCCGAGGTGATGTCCCCATCCACCCAGTGCCACCCTGGATGTCCCTGGCAGTCCTTGTGTAACCCAGATCACTGTCCCACCACTGCTCTGCTGCTTTTTTGGTTTTCCCAGCTTGCAGAGGTGGGAAGCCCACGCGTGTGATGTCCCCCCAGGGACAGAAGAGTGCCTGGCATCGCCTTGCTCTGCGCATCCTGCTCCAGGATCAGTTGTCAGCGATGAGCCTGGGGACATTGCCACTGCCCTCGGCACTGCCAGCAGTGTTCTGGAGCTAATGGTAAGGCTGGGGCAGGAATGGATCCCCTCGGATCCCACTCCAAATTACCACCGCCCTACTGGGGCTTGGCCAGACCCCCGACGTGGCAAATGGGGACAAACGTCACCTCCTTTAGCACTCCAAAACTGCGGAAGTATGCAAACTTCAGCATCCCGCATCCCCAGGCTTTGCTCTGCTTCCCAGACGGAGCGTGGGGGTCCCAGCTGGGGAAACTGAGGCAGGGGGGTGGGAGGAGAGAGGGGGAATGTGATGCGGGCAGTGGAGAGCGGCAGCATCCAGCAGCAAGGTGGGGAGGTGGCAGGAGGGACCTGTGATGGGGGAATAGAGGAATGCGTCCGCCCGGGCAGGAAATTGTTGGGCTCGGAGAGCGCGGGACCCGCCTGCTAAGAAAACAAGCGGAGGCCGAGAGGCAGCGGGGGCGCAGCGCCGGCGGGGGGGCAGGAAGGGGGCTCCGGGGCAGGAATGCGGGCTACGCTCCCGCTCCGGGCAGGGGTGCGGCACCCGCCGCGGCACCCGCTGCCGGACCCGCTGCCGGACCCGCTGCCGGACCCGCTGCCGGACCCGCTGCCGGACCTGCTGCCGGACCCGCTGCCGGACCCGCTGCNCTCTGCACATCCTGCTCCAGGATCAGTTGTCAGCGATGAGCCTGGGGACATTGCCAGTGCCCTCGGCACTGCCAGCAGTGTTCTGGAGCTAATGGTAAGGCTGGGGCAGGAATGGATCCCCTCGGATCCCACTCCAAATTACCACCGCCCTACTGGGGCTTGGCCAGACCCCCGACGTGGCAAATGGGGACAAACGTCACCTCCTTTAGCACTCCAAAACTGCGGAAGTATGCAAACTTCAGCATCCCGCATCCCCAGGCTTTGCTCTGCTTCCCAGACGGAGCGTGGGGGTCCCAGCTGGGGAAACTGAGGCAGGGGGGTGGGAGGAGAGAGGGGGAATGTGATGCGGGCAGTGGAGAGCGGCAGCATCCAGCAGCAAGGTGGGGAGGTGGCAGGAGGGACCTGTGATGGGGGAATAGAGGAATGCGTCCGCCCGGGCAGGAAATTGTTGGGCTCGGAGAGCGCGGGACCCGCCTGCTAAGAAAACAAGCGGAGGCCGAGAGGCAGCGGGGGCGCAGCGCCGGCGGGGGGACGGGAAGGGGGCTCCGGGGCAGGAATGCGGGCTACGCTCCCGCTCCGGGCAGGTGTGCGGCACCCGCCGCGGCACCCGCTGCCGGACCCGCTGCCGGACCCGCTGCCGGACCCGCTGCCGGACCCGCTGCCGGACCTGCTGCCGGACCCGCTGCCGGACCCGCTGCCGGACCCGCTGCCGGACCCGCTGCCGGACCTGCCGAAGCTGCAGTTCGGCCACGGGGCCCTCATTTCCTCTGCATGGGCAGGCGCGGAGCAGAGCAGCAGCCCCAGAGGTGCGGTCAGCTCATCTTGTACTCTTGGCCTAGCTCTGCCTCAGTTTCCCCAACTTAAAATCACCCTGTGCATCAGTCACAGGCAGCGGCAGGACCCATCCTGTGGTTGCTGGGGTGGGCAGAGGGTGTCAGTGGGGTTGAGAGATGCAGGGCTTTGCCGTGCCAGCCCTGGACCTCACACAGGGCCATGACCAAGGGAGCTCCTCCTCTCCCATGGTATGGGAAGGAAACCCCTGTGTCACCACTGATCACCCTCCCAGGTCTTCTCCACCTGCACACTGGGTGCCACCGAGGTCAGACTGGGAGCAGAGGGAAAAGCTGGGGATGGTCCTGCTGAAAAGGGATGGTGCAAGAGGGTAAAGCCAGAATGGTGTCTAGGGACAGGGGGTCCCTCATGTTGGCATCTGCCACCTCCTGGTCCCCCATGGGGCTGCCACCTCCCCAGCCACCTGCCCCACCTTGTGTGCACCAAGGCCTGCTCAGTGCAGTCCTGGGGAGGGACATGTCTGAGTGATCTCTGTTCCCTTTGTGGGACAGCGTGGCACAAAATGCCACCTGGATCACGGCCCCGTTTGGAAACTCCACTGGTGTGTAACACAATATCTGGCAGGGGCGTCTACAGCTTTATCTGCAACAGATCAGGTTGGAGCAAAACCTGAGACAGCATCTGGAAGTGGTTTAACCCTCACCAAGTTTTGCATGAAATACCAATTTTCCACCCCTTTCATTTAGTTTATTGAAATTAGGAGGGAAAACTCCCCCTCCTCCCTTCTCCTGCTCCCCCCACCCCTGGGTTCTCCTCTGGACTCAAGCTTCTCACAGCTCTTCTGGAAAAGCTGAGGACATCGTGGAGCTGCATGTCCAGCCGGGAGCACCTCCCCATGCTGTGCCAGGCAGTGGAGCTGTGCCAGCACGGCATCGTCCGAGGGGCCTGACAGGAAGGAAGTTGTGCCGGGTCCAGGCAGGGTCCAGGCAGGATGCAGGCAGCAACAGGAGCAGGATGGCATGGAGGAAGCCCACGGTGGCCAGCACTGAGGTCGCTGGAGCAGGGGTGGGTGCAGCATCCCAGAGCAATAACCCGAGGGAAGGCCACAACTCCTCACGTGGGAGCTGGGCAGAGCAGCTGGTGGCACCGTGAGCTGGCTATGCCAAGCTGTTACCAGTGCTTGAGGTTTCAGAGGAGGGATGTTTTAACCAAATCTGTAGTTCTCACCCCAAACTCCATCGTGCTGAGCCACAGGGCCTCGCTGCAGAGCAGGGACACGTGAGCTGCTGAGGAACCATCGCACACAGTGGAAAATCAGCCAAATTTTGAACTCAGCTTCAAACTGCTCCAGCAGCTGCCAGGCTCCACAGCCTCCCCCTGAAACTTTCCTTCATCACTGAAGGTAGAGGGACAGAAAGGGACAGCTTTAATGTCAGCTTTGCCACGGGCTCTGCCTGCCAGCAGCTGCCAGCCAGGTCGCGAGGGGGCCGGAGGGGCCGGCTCGCACATGTGCCACGCTCACGGGATCTGAGCAGCTGTTTTCAGGATGGAGCTGGCACGTCGGCTTTGGGGACAGATTTCCGTGTGCTGGCCCATGCGAGGGGGGGCTGTGGAGGGACTGTGTCACTCCTGGCACAGGTCAGCAGCAGTATGTTGTCCCAGGGGAGAGCTGGCAGGGGACAGGGAACTGGCTCGCTTCCCACTGTGGGGACAAGGGGCAGGGGTCAGGAACATGCCAAGCCCCTGGCCAGGAGGGATGTGCTGAAAAACCAGGAGCTGCACTGCCTCAGAAAGAGACTTGGGTACTAAAATAACTTCCAGGCTGGAAGCACATCCCAGACCTTGCCTGGCGGGAGGCGATGCAGGCAGATGTCCAGCTGCCTGCAGCTCTCACTGGTACAGATCCATCACGCCGTGGGGACAGTCCTTGCAAGCTCTGTCCTGGACATCTGAGGAGCACGGGGAGTGTCTGGAGGCGGCACGGACCCAGGCAGCCTTACACAGCCTGAGCATGCCCCTCCGGGGGTGGGATGGGGGATTATGAGGCCGCTTGTGCTGGCCCTGGGGTCCCGGGGTGGAAGCGGACAGCGCAGCACAGCTGTGGCAGGGTCTGGGCTGGTTGCCCTTTGCTGCACAGCTCCACCCCCGCTGTGCCACAGCTCCCACGGGACCACAGCACGCATGGGACCATGTGTCCTTGCAGTGCCACCACAATGCTGCTGCCAAGGCAGAACATCGCTTCCTGCCACTCCTGCTCCTGCAGAAGGGGGATGGAGGAAGAGGGGCCCAGTGTGCACATCACTGGGGTGCAACGGAGTGGCAAGGGGGAGCTTTAGCTCCCTCATGGCCCAGAGGCCTGCTGCAGGAGGGATGGGGGAGTCCTC
The DNA here is from genome assembly GCA_013399875.1 of Gymnorhina tibicen. Classification (NCBI taxonomy): domain Eukaryota; kingdom Metazoa; phylum Chordata; class Aves; order Passeriformes; family Artamidae; genus Gymnorhina; species Gymnorhina tibicen. Next base: position 45,790 of record VXAZ01003765.1, on the reverse strand, counting down.
TCCTGCACCATGATGGGGGCTTTAGGGCTGCTCCTCTCCAGCACAGCCCCCAAGCCCTGCTCCCCACCTTCATGCCTCACTGCCCGCCCCCAAAGGGATGGAAGGGCATTTGTTTTCTGCTGGCATCGGTCCATGCGGATCCCGGCTGCTGGGCGGGGAGGGGAGGCGAGGTGAAGCCAAAAGCTGTACAATCAGACATGTGAAGCTCAAGGCTTAGCTGTCCTCATTCCCGTCCTTCTCCTCCCACCCCATCCCCAGAGGACTCTGCCTTTCCCTGTGCCGGGAGCAGGGCCAGAGCCAAGGAGCGCACGCACCCACCTGCAGCAGCCTCAGGCCCCGGAGCTGCAGCGAAGCCCCTCTGCTCTGAAGAGAAAGGGAGGGCTGCCAGAGGCTCCAGGAGCCTTCCCAAACCCAGGCACCCTCAGCATGCTGCTGCCTCAGCCAGCTGGGTCCTCAGCCAGATCCAACCCTGAAGGGGTGGGCGCAGGCTGGCGCTGGGCCCTGGTGCAGGACATCACCCCTGGGGCGAGACCCCAGCACCCATCCTGGGCTCTGTGCTGGGTGCTGTGACCACAGGACACATCCATCACTGCTGCAGGTGTCAGTGGGGTGGCACCCAATTCCCACTTGTGAGGTGGGGGAAGCAGAACCTCTAGGGACACCTGAGAAACCATGCCCCAGTTGGGCCGGGGAGGGACAGGTTGTAAGAAGAGCCAGATCCCCCATTCAGCTGGATTTCAGCTCCTCACAGTGCATCTTGAGGGTCCCGCCTGCACTTCACAGCTGGGGAAACTGAGGCTCGGCTGGGGGGGACCTGTCCCAGCCTAGCCTCAGCAAGATGCCACCAGCATCTCCCCGGGCATCTGGGGATCTGGGGATGTCCATCCCTGTGGCATGCCAGCGTGGAGGTGGGATGTGACAGTCCTCCACACACAAACAACCCCTCTGGGGTTAGTGCCACGCACTCAGTGACGGCTCCGTTCCCCAGAGCCAGCAAATGCATCCAGAGCAAACAGCCCCTCTCCTCCATCCCTGACTTCTCCATCCTGCAAACCCCTGGGGTGTCCCAGGGCCCACAGCCTCCTCCTTGCAGAGAGTTGCACCTATTTAATTAGAGGTGTGAAATGATCTCATTAAACCCGTGCTGGGCTCTCAGTCCAAACTGCTCCCACAGCTCATGAATGGCTTGATTCCACTCTGCTTCATCCTTTTCTTTTTCATTTTTTCCTTTCTTTTTTGGCTTGGTTTCCAAAGCACTCAAAGTTTCTGCACTCATGGTATGTGTGGGTATGTCTCTGTGTCCAGCTCCGTAACTGTCGAAGCCACCAGCCAATTTCAACTGGAGTCGGTGGAGGGATGGAGAGTTCAGGATTGCTCCATCCCCACACATTCTCTAGGAAGAGTGGGAGATTCTGCATCCCCAGCCCTGTTTTCACTGCACATAGCAGGAGCCAGATAGAGCCAGATGGAGCAGGAGCTTTTGAGATACAAATCCCAAAGCCAGGGCTCACCCCCATTAACCCCAAGAACAATTTGCTCTTTCCTGCTGGAAATTTTGCCTTGATGCTGCCTAGGCTGATTCACTGCAGGAGTCATTTTGACTGAAACATCAATTTTAAAACACTCTTCCCATCTAATAATCACAGAATCACAGAAACTCCTGAGTGGGAAGGGATCCATCAGGATCATTCAGTCCAACTCCTGGCCCTGCACAGACACCCCAACAACCCCACCCTGGGCATCCCTGGCAGCGCTGCCCAAATGCTCCTGGAGCTCTGGCAGCCTCGGGGCCGTGCCCATTCCCTGGGGAGCCTGGGCAGTGCCCAGCACCCTCTGGGGGAAGAGCCCTTTCCTCATATCCACCTAAGCTCCCCTGACACAGTTCCAACAATAACAACTGAGGAAGAGGAAAGGAAGAGCTGAGCAGTGGGAAACGCGTCCAGGGCACTGCCCAGGAGCTGTGTCAGGGCACAGACCTCACACCATCTTACCCAGCTAGGATTAATCCCTACAGATTAGTATTAACCTTGCCAATAAATCAGCTGTGGGGGTGTTTTCTAGACCTGTCAGGCAGAGGGATGGCATTGCGTGGGGATGAAGGCAACCTGACCACAGCTGGAAAGGCTGTGTGCCCTGCACTGCCACAGTGGAACCGGGCAGGGGCTACCTGGCACCACTGACTGGCAGCAGAAGTGCCGTGGAGTCCCAGAGGTGCTGACCCATCCTAGTCCTTGCCCTTCTGCCACTGCCCTCCACTGCAGTCCCCTCACGCCCTCCTCGCTCCCGCTCCCGGCTTGGGCCCTCACTCCCCCCTTTCTTGGCCGGGTGTTTGCCGGCACAGGTGCACTCTGGTCCCCCCCACCACTGCCCTTTTTTTAATTAGACGATAAAGAAAGCGTCCTTTTGAAGCAGGTAGGGGATTCCTCGCATCCCTGGCATTGCTGGGCTGCCTGGCTGTAACCCTATTCCAGTTAAAAGCTTTCTGCGCCCATCCACGGCCCCACACCTGCAGTCAGATCCTCGCGGGCTGCCCCCTCGGCCACTCGTGCAATTACCCGACGTGATGATTAACTGAGGGAGCACAGCAGGGACGGGAACTTCCCCCTGCCAGCTGCCACTGCCTTCATGCCTGGTGGGGACAGGTGGGTCCCCCACTCTGGGCAGCCCAGCATCCAGTGCTGCCGCTGGAGAGATCTGCTGACGGTGGGCGCTGGGGGGACCTGGGACTCAGAATAATTGTCCCCTCCCCGTTCCCATCTCAGGAACTGGGTGCCGCGGGCATACGGATGTTTGGCACAGAGCCCGAAGCTGCACTGGCATCTCTGCTCTTCCCAGCCTGGTGGGTGACTGAGGGAGAGAAAACCAAGCAATGGGGCTTGGAGTCCTCTTCTGGGCAGGATCTCTGCTCCCCGGCCTCAGGCAGCCCGGAGCCCTCAGGCAGATGGAGCACATCCTCCTGCACCCGCCGCAGTCACTCCTGATGCGCATCCTCCCCGCAGCCCCACGAATGCCCTCCTGCAGCCCATGCCTGTCCCCCGGCGCACGTCCCCCAGCCCGTCCCCCCGTGCGCGTCCCCTCACTCCGTGTCCCCTCGCCCCGTGTCCCCTCGCCCCGTGTCCCCTCGCCCCGTGTCCCCACAGGCCCCAGGGCGTGCCGAGGCCGCCTGGCAGCGCCGCGCGGCTCCCGGGCGCAGCCCGTGACATTGCGGAACCAGCAAAGATCACCCGGCGTGTGCCTGTGTGGTCTGCAGCCGTGCCCCAGCCGGAGATAACCCGAGCAGAGGGAGCCCCAGGCTGGGCTGTAAATCCTCCCGTCCTTTGCCAGCCCCCCCCGAGTGCCCGAGCCCCTTCCCTGGCCAACACCTCCGCTCCGCAGCGGCGAGTGCCCGGGGAGCCCGCAGCCGTCCCGGCGGGGAGAGCCAGCGCAGCGCAGCGGTGACGGCATTCAGATGCCGCTGTAAATCAATTGCTGCGCCCTGGCAGCTCTATTTCCACGCTCCCATGTTATTCTTTCACTCAATCAGGGGGAGAATGACTCTGTTTTCCTTCGGCAGTTTTGGTTCTTTTTCCTCTTTTCTTTCTTTCTTCCTTTCTTTCTCAGGGCGAAGGATGGGGTCAGAGCGAATATTCATTTCCACGGTTCCAGCTCATTGAGAACAATAAGGGCAGTAAACAGAGGGCAGCATTGCTCAGGAATGTGAAGCATTTGCCTGCGGTTTAAAATTACTAATTTTTTTACAGGCAAGAATATATACGTGTACATATATGTTTCTTTTTTTTTTTAGAGACCTTTAGGGACAGACCAAATTCTGCTTCCCCACAGCCCTCTCCCCACAATGCCCCAAATCTTCCCCCTCACCGGTTTTGTTGCAAATTGGCAAAGTGCGAGAGGTGATGGAAGGCTGCGTGAGCCGGGGTCCCGGGGCAGCCTGGCCCTGGAGCAGGAGTGAAGGGGACAGACACAAAGTCACCATTTGAAGCTACAGAAGTCCCACCTGGCACCTGAAGATTTTGGGAATGGACACCAAACAGACATGCTGCTGCCTGTGCAGAAATGAAAATGAAACGCGTCTGGTGGTGGCACTGCGGAGAGGATGCCACCCTGGGCATCACCGGCGGTGGTCTGGGCTGTGGGCAGGGGAAGGTGCAGGACGCGTGCCCTTTCCCGGGTGCTGCAGGGCTGTGCCAGGCTGTGCCCACACAGGGATCACATACTGCTCTCAGGGCTGCTGTGCCCATCAGGAGCAAGGGCGGGGGACAGCAGGGCCACCAGCTGCTGGGAGGGAGCGGGAATGCCCCGCGGTGCCCCAGGACAGCCACAGTAAGCAGCTCCTCTACCTGGCACCCAGCACTGTCCCAGTCAGCTGGGACAATTGCTGCCTCCAGGAGCGGAGCCGGCGCTGAGAAGAGCTGTTCTCCACCACTGCCCCCAGCCCAGAGCTCCCCAGCATTCCCAGTGCCATTCCATCCCTTCTCCCTCACCACCATACAGCCCTACCGCTGCTCCTCTTGCAACAGCAGCTGCTCTGGGAAGAGCAAATGGAAGGGATGTCTCCACTTCCCAACCTCAGGGGGATCACTGCACCTGAGAGGACCCAGTTTTGGAGCTGCTCAGCTGCCCAGAGCCACAGCCGGCACCCAGAGCCGTGGGACTTGGCCCGGGGGCACCCGCAGTGTGTGATGTGAAGGCACATGTGCTCCTGCTCAGCTGCACCAGTCCCCCCGTCTCAGTCAATTCCTCCCCTCAGAGCGGGCAGAAGGACCAGGAGAGTCAGCTGAGGACATTTGGACTCACAGCTTCACTTCCGAACGAAAAGCAGGAGGGAAACATTGTTTTATTGAGAGCAATTGCTTTCATAGCCCGGCCCCAGCAGACACCCAAGCATCCTGTGTCAGGCTGATTAGCTCCAGATCCACACACGCTGGGTGTGTGGGGATGGCTGCCTCCCACTCCCTGCTCCCGCAGCCCCCCAGCCCTGGGGCTGTCCCCTGCCAGCCTTCCACCCCACATTCCCAAAGATATTCAGGCTCCACTTGCAGGGAGCAGCTGCGGTTCCCCCCATCTGGATCCTCTTTGCAGATCCAGCTCCCAAACATTTTGCTGCTCACCCAGAGGCTGAATGGAAACATTTGGGTCCTTTCTCTTTGCTTGCCTTTTCCTCTTTGTGGCCACAAAACCCCCTCTGTGCCCTCTGCTGTGGCATCAGGGCTCACCCTGGGCTTCTCTACCCTGTGGGACATCAGGCAAAGGCCATTGTAGATCCTAAACTGGACCCTACAACAAAATCAGCCCAGGCTAAGGGATGGATATGGAGTCTCCTGGCTGATGCAGTTTGATTCCACAGGTCTTTTGCAACAGCTGAACGACTTGAAGAGTCACAAAGCATGAAGGATTATGGCAAAAAGTCCATAAATCAACTAAAAAGACATGGACATAAAGCTGGGAAGGCATTTGCCTTTTATTGTCTCTTTGGACAGGCTTAGCATTTAAAGTCTTTTATCTCCTTCTTGGGGCTTGTCAGCTGGGCTCCAAGCCAATAGGTACCTCGTGTCCTTATCCTGCATTCAATTACTTCACGGGGACAGAGCCTGGGGAGCAGACTGCCCCGACCACGCAGCCAGTGCAGCCGTGCCTGCTGCCGGGAAGACTCACCTTGCCTGAGCTCTCCTCCCAGAGGCTGTGGCAGCTCTCCTGCCCTGACAGCCTCAGCCTGCTGTCCAGCCTCAGCTGGTGGGAGGAACTGCTGTATCCACAACTTAGGTGATGCTCTGGAACCAGCCAAAGGGACTGCAACCCATCTGGAATTAGTCTGGATCACACTCATGCCCACTAAAAGCCTGGATCGCAGTGCTCAGATGAAGAAGAGAAGTCCCAAAACCTCAAGGCCTTGTGCAAACAGTTGGGGAAATCCCATCTTTCTTCCTAACAGACTGCATCCTTCCAGCTCCCACTGCAAACAGAGACCCCAAGCCTGCAGCGAGCCAGAGGCACCCAGCTGAAGGGCTGGGAGCCCCAAATACCCCCCAGGACTCCTAACCACTAGGCATGGTCAGGAGGGGGCAAGCTGCCAGAGTGAAGGAGTTATTGCAGGAGGATCCCAGGGAAAACGCTGCCTTGGCCAAAACACCCCCACAAGCCAGCCAGGAGGCAGGAGGAGCTCGCGGTGAGCTGGCAGCAGAGGGGAGGGCTGTGATGGAGAGGGTGCACAGCCTCCCCAGCCTGGCAAGCAGACCCCTCAGCAGGGTGACTGGCCCGGCTGCGGTGACCCACAGTTTCAGGACAGGCTGTTCGTGCTACAGAGCTGGGTTTGCTTAATAACAGGCATTGAATTGAATGTGCTTTTAGCACGGTTCCCTGCTGACACCAGACATTGGCTGTGTGATGAAAGACCTCTGCTCCCCCAGGCCAGCACCCCACGACTTCCTTCTCCAGACCTTCCCCTGGAAAAGTTACTGTCTCCCACAGAAGTTCCTGGGGAGTATCAGGGCACAGGAAGAGTGAAGGTGGCCATTGGACCCCCATCTCACCCATCCCTGCAAGAGCTCTCCCAAAACAGGGTCCTGGTCCCCAGAGGATCAGGGCACCTTGGATGCGGTCACGAGTGGGACGTGCAGCCAGGAGTCCCCGTGCCAGGAGTGGGGCTGTGGGTGCTTGGTGGGCTGTGTCCCAGCAGATGCCTGCTCCTGCATGCCCTGGGGCCAGGCTGGGTGGGGGATGGAAGGAACCTCTGCATCTGCTGGTGGCTGCTCCCCCAGGATCCATGCGTGCCTGCACCCTGCCACCCCCTGCTCCCCCAGCTCTCCATCACCTGAGGTCTCTCCCATCACACCTGAGAGCCCTGAGAATGGGCTGCTGGTGGACCAAGCCTCCTTCTTCTGCAGAACTCACATCTCCCAAAGGCCAAGGGGACAAAAACATGTGGCCAGCACCTCTGTCCCTGCCATGTTCAGCCTCCTTTCCCAGTCCCAGTGCTTGGCAGTAACTGGGCACCCTGGTTTTCCCCCACCACGGGTCTGCAATTTCTGCTGAAACCCAAAGGATGCTGGGGCTGAAAGACACTCACTGAGATGCCCAAGCAGGATTTTTTCTTCCCAAATCTTGTCCTGTGCTTGTAGCAGCAGGTCACATGTGGGCAGGAGTGCAGGGATCCAGGCGTGGCTATGGGGCAGTAGGTCAGGAGCGGAGCTCCCACTGGCTCCCAGCTGAGCACCCAGTGCCCCCACAGCAAGGACTACAAGGTCAAATGGAAGAACAAGCCTCAGCACCCTGTTCAAACCAAACATCTGGCTGGACATCAGCTGGAGGGACAGCCCTGGGCTGGCGAGGAGATACTGCGCCAGGGACACAGAGAGAGGAGCAAAGGGAAAGGACATGGCATGCAAAGGGTTAAAGGCGTCCTTCCCACCCAGCCTATGCTGTGTGCCAATACTCCCAGCCATGTGTTTGAAATCCTTTCTGCTATCTCCTGAAAATATTTACAGTACACGCAGATAAATTAGCTGTAGCGCTTATTACGTCTCCCTGGAAATATATACAGCAGTTAAAGATGTTTAAAAAAAATAGTCAAAAGCCGTCTCTTTACTATATCTGGAAGATATTTCACAGTGCAGGGAATTTACAGGGCTGGGTGGTGGGGAAAGCACATTTATTTTCACTCGAGTAGAGAAAGTTAAAGGACCCTTCACTGGAGTTTATTTTCATCTCTTCTTGTGAGACAAGGAGTGAAGGCTGGCTCGGGAGCGAGCCAGCACAGCCAGGCGGGGGTGCAGGGCAGGTTGGGGCAGAGTGGGGATGGAGACCAGGAGCCTGGTGGCACCACGAGCTGCCTGACACACGAGGATAGGGACCAGCTGCTGCAGGGCACGCTGCCTGCCAGAGCTCCAGCTGTGCCTCCCGAGAAAGCAGGTGACACGGAGGCTGGGGACTCCAGCGCCAGGTACCCATGGAGGTCCAGAGGATGGGACACCTCTGCTAGTCCGGCCTGCCTGGTCCAGGGTGGAAGACCCTCCTCCTACCAGAGCGACCTCAGCCACTCTCACTCCTCACAGACCTTCTTCCACAAAAGACGTGCCTGTCCCCTTGCCCCAAGCAGGCATTTCTGAGGGCACTGAAATTGTCCAGAGCCCCCACAGTGCCATCGGCAGAGCAACGTCCTCCCTGCACACATCTCGTCCGCTAAACCAGCCTGAGAAGCTGCTCCCTTTCCCAGTGCCAGCCCAAATCAAGCAGCTCTGCCAGGACAAGGTGATGGGGTATCACCACTCCCGGTGGTTGCTTTGTGGGTTCTCGTCTGAAGGAGGAAAGTGATAACTGGAATCATCTCACAGAAAGTGCACAACTTTCCTAACAGCTTCCAGGTGAAAAACAAGGTGGTCTTTAAACCCACAGCAGAGGCACCAGCGGTCACACTCGCCCCATCTTCAGACCTCCAGGCTGACTCTCCTCAAACATCCTTTCCAGAAACACCCAGATCTTCACACTGGGGTGAAAGAGCTATGGTAGAACATCACTGCTCTGTCAGCTCCCATAGCTGATGTTGTTGTGTCCAGTGGAAGTTCATTGATGGAATCCTTCTCCTCCTGTCTTTTCTGGCTTCTCCCCTGGCTGAGGTTTCTCATGGTGAACACACCTGCCAGCTCAGAGTCAAAGACCAAGATCCTCAAACACACTGGTTGACTCACGGTCACTGACCCAGCATGAGATGACAGTGTCTTCTGGGCCACTGGCACCGAGATCTGGAATCGAGCTGCTGTCCCTGACGTAAAAGTCTTTGAGAAGCCATTTGCTAATTCCCCTGAGTCACCCGCTCCCTCTGGCTGTTTTGAAATTCATATCTAATGAGTGGTTTGGGTGAAGGAATTCTGCAAAGATGCAAACAATTCCTTTGCCAAAATAAATGGAGCCAGAGCTGGGCTTATAAACATATAAATCATTTCTAGTTTTTAGCTTGCAAACAATATACTTGTTTCTTGGTAGAGATTTGGGGGAGAGCAGGAGGAGCAGGGCAGGGAGGAAGCCAACTGAAGTTCTCCCCCAAAGGCAGCCCACGCCTTCCTCAGGGCATAACATGGGGTACCAGCCACCATCCAGAAAGACTCCAGGAAAAAGGAGCTCCAGAAAGTCCTCCAGAAAGTCTCCAGGAGGGAGGAAAATTGGGCTTTCCACCAGCTTTTTTGGTTATTTGCTCCTCAAACAATCATCTGCAGCAAATTAACTCAACCAATTCTTAATTTTCTCTCCAACTGAGGGATGACATGTCCTGGGCCAGGCAGGGAGGAGAAACATCCTTGGGGCTGCAGAACATTGCACGGGGGACAATGTGATCACACTGCACAGGGCTGGCTGAACGTGCCTGCTCTTCTCTGCTTCACACAGGATTGCTACAGGACAGGAGAAGGACGGTGTAAATCACACAGTCAGGCAGAGCACGGCCCCGGCATGGCCTGCAGGAGAGGGAGCTCACCAGGCTGCAGCTCCCTTTGCCTTTCCTCTGACCCCCATGACACTGGTGGGGACACAGGTGGCCCTTGGCTTTGGCAGCCATTTGCCCAGGAGCTGGGTGGTGGCAAACTGATGCCCTGTGATGGGAGCTGCTCCCATGGAAGAGCTTTGCACCGAGCTCATGCTAACCACATTTTTTCCCAAATAAAGTGTTCTAGCGTGGTCAAATTTGAGCATATTCCAGGGACACAAGATGAAGCTCAGCCTCTCTTCCCTCTCTACTTGCCAAATGGCTTCAAAGACAGAATTTTAAAACAAAGTAAGAACAAATCCTTTATTTTTTTCCCTTATCCCCATTCTTGGAAAGAGCCATGGTCTCCAGCTGAAATTTTCCCCAAAAACTTAACTGGAGGCTGCAATATGCCCTGCACAAAATTGCCACCCGCCCTGGGATGGTTTGGCAAAGCTGGCAGCAGCTGCAGGCAGGGTTTTTCAGCAGGAAGCGCTGAACATCCCTAAAAGTCAGGGACACCTCCAGCTCCCCACCCTGAGCACATGGAGTCCGTCTGCGGCACACTCGGAGCGCAGTCACTTTATTTACGGGACACCGAGGATGTGCCTCGGTCTTCCAGGGGCTCTTTCCCCTGTTTTTTTCCCAAGCCTGCGGAAGCCAGGCAGATATCCAAAGCCGTTCCTCACTTTCACAGCAGATAAGCTAATTGTCGGATGTGCCCTTTGAGATAAGCAGAGCCGGGGTTTATGAGGGAACACGTGTTCTTGGGAAAGCTGTCACCCAGCTGCAACGCAGGTGATAACCCAAGGTCGGGCAGGCTCCCTCCCCAGGGAATCAGGGTGTTCCTCAGCCACGGGGGCTCAGGGGCAGTTGCCTTGGGCCACAGTGATGTGATTTTTTGGGGGCTCCTCTCCTGCTTCCCTGCTTCATCCTTGCCAAGCAGGGAAACTCTGCAGTGCAGAGCACTACCAAGTCCTCGTAGAGAGACTCGGCTCTTCAGATGCTTTGCAATTCAGCCAAAAGTTTAATGTTACTGAAAACCACAAAAAAAATCACAGTGAGGTCGGGCCAGGCTGTTGGTGATGGGGAGGATTCCCTGGCAGCACTGGTGAGTGCTGAGTCCCTGCCAGAAGCACGAATGGAAGCAGGAGGGTATCTCCCCCTGTCCCTGAATACCCACGTGGCTCCATCACTGTGCCACTGGCGTGGCACTGGTCAGCACTGGGGGAAGCCAAGGCACGGGAGCTGAGGCTCAGTCCAGAAAGAGCCGAGCAATAGGAAGCTGTGGGTGACCCTGCAGACTGTGGGCTCCTCTCCTCTAGCCAAAAACCTCCAGAGGGGCCCTGCCACCCACACAGCCTCCAGACCAAGTCTGGGGCCAGATTTCCCGAATCTCACAGAAATGTCAAGGCCAGGGACCCCTTAGAGGCCCTTTCACTTGCCCCAGCCTGCCTGGGAGCAGCCAGGCCCTCAGCTCTCTGCTGATGGGGACGGTAGAAGCTGCCATGGCACAGCAAGGCTCACCCCCATGTGAGCCACGTGCCAGCAATGCTGTGCTGGAAGCCTGTGCTGCCCAAGCGGTTTCCGCCAAAATCTCTCCCACGCAGACTTCCCTGTGGTGGAGAGAGAGCTGCCGTGCTCCTCCAGGGCCAGGCTCACATGCCAGGTGTCAAAGGCACACGGGTGTCGTGAGCCAGCACGTCCCCGGTCCCAGAGGGTGCTCGGAGGGTGTGTGGGAGAGGGCTGTGGGAGGAGACCTGCTTCTCTGCCCCTCAGGGACACGGACCCACTGCCTGGCTCCTGCTCGGACACCAGCCCTGCTGCCCTGACCAGGACCTCCCGGCCTGACTGTGAGGGAGTCACTGGGAATGGTCCAACCAGCCTGGCTCCCAGCACTGAGGATATTCTGTCCTGTCTGGCTCCCAGCGCTGGGGATGGTCCATCCAGACCGGCTCCCAGCACTGGGGATGGTCCATCCAGACCGGCTCCCAGCACTGGGAATGCTCCATCCGGTCCGGTTCGCAGCACTGGGGATGGTCCATCCAGACCAGCTCCCAGCGCTGGGGATGGTCCATCCAGACCGGCTCCCAGCACTGGGAATGCTCCATCCGGTCCGGTTCGCAGCACTGGGGATGCTCCGCTCAGTCCAGCTCCCAGTGCTAGGGATGCTCCATCCAGCCCAGCTCCCAGTGCCACCACCCACAGCTGCAGGACCTGACAGAAAAGGCCCCCACACCTTGTGATCTCACCGTGCCCTTCCCTGGAGCTGCGGCCAGGCCACACTCCCTCGCCCCCCTGGCAGACAAGCCACCCTCGCTCCACTGTCCCTTCCCTCCCTCCCTTGAGCGGCCATCACTCACCAGGCTTTGATTACGGCCACAAAGGAGCCTTGGAGGAGCCACGGGAAGCTGGAGGGAGGCAGGCAGATGATGAAAGAGCTGTCAAATGGGATTAAACAGTAACCGTCTCCTACACTGCTGGGCAGCGGGAAGGGGGACAGATTGTCCCGGATTGTAATGCAGGAGCCCTCCCGCTGCCGGAGCCTGCCAGCGCCGTGCCCCCTGGGCTGCGGCCGCCGTGCCCGCCAGCGGGCAGTGGGACAGGGGGACAGCGGGACAGGCAGCCCTGGCGGGCAGTGGCCCCACAGAGAGCACCCACATCCACAGTGACACCCCTAAGCTCCGGTGAGACCCCCCTCCGTGTTCTCTCATGGGCTAAGGAAGCCACACTTGGAGTTCCCAGGCACTGAGGGGCCCTGGGGCTTTGGTTGGAGGCTCTGCCCATCCCCAGCCTGCAGCTGGTGGTGTTCCCCTGTCCCCACCAGCACCTGTTGCTGCCAGCATGGCCCTGGTCTCTCCTGCCAGCCAGTCCCCAAGGGCAGATGGTCTGGCAGGTGACACCTCACTTGAAGTGTCCTTCTTGCCAGCCCTTGGGTAGAAACTCCCTTTTTCCTTGCCTGGCCTTCGGGCAGAGGATCCCAGAGGTGGGGAAGGGGTAGGCAGATGCTTTCTCCCAGTACAGGGACACACCAGAGCTGTCCAGGGAGTTTCTGCAGCCCCCCAGTGTCGTGGGTGATGCTCATCCCACCATGCAGAGCCCTGGGGGCACAATGGGCACTGGGGATTCTGCCCACCCACACATCCCGAGCAGCACAGCAAGTGGCTCACGGGGTTCCACAAACTGGAGCTGTCCTGTGCATGGCATGGACATCTCCTGGCTTTGCCAGGGGTGCATGGCATCGGGACCTCAGCGCTTGGTTGATGAAACACCGGGGTGCTGGCAGGTGTCCTGGCATGCTGAGCCACACTGCTGCTCACGTCCTGGCGCTCCCACCCCTCCATTCTCTGCTGCTGCTCTGGTTCTGCCTTCACCCCGGCACCAAGTGGCACACGTGGGCTTGGCGTGCTGGGACCCCAGTGGGGATGCGGTTGTCCAGGATCCCAAAAAGCCACTCATCCTGGATCTAAAGATCAGCATTGCTGCAGCTGTCCCGGCATGGGAACAGGTCAGGGGTCCAGCAAACCCATCCCCACCAAAACTGGGGCTGCCCTGGCCTGGACAAGCATCTCCTTTTTCCTTCTGCATCTCTCAACTTCTGGGTGCTCCAGCATCACCAGGGCTGCTTTTCACCCACAGGGGGTGATACAGCAGGGCTGACCTTTCCCTCCTCTGCATGGAGCCCATTCTAGATGTGCTGGGGTGGGCACTGCAAGGCTGTCTCCCCACAGGCAGGGGGCCCGATCCTTGGCTTTCCAAGCCCCCAGGCAGCAAAGCCCTTGGGATCCCACATCGCCCCGCCCCAGCTCCATGTGGGAGCCCCAGCCGGGAGCTCACAGGCAGACCCCTTCCAGCCCCCCCGAGCACCAAGGCCTCACCACCCACTCTGCCAGCGGCAGCTCCAGTTTCTCACAGCACCCTCTTTTCTGAGCCATTCGTCACGGCCCCCGGCACAAAAGCCAGGGAGAGAAAGAGACAAGGAGTAGGAAAAGGAAGGAAGATAAAAAAAAAAAAATTAGAGAAAGGGAGCAAGAAGGAAAGAAAGAGGGAGGACAAGGCGTGAAAAGAGCCAGGTCTGTCGCCGAGAGGGGAGGAGGGGAAATTATGAAATAAATGAAGCACCTCAGCAGTTCAGGGGACACTGGAAGACAGCCCGACCGCGGCTGAATTTTAAATGCCTGCCGCACAATCGGTCCCATTTTGCGAAGAGAGGAAGCTGTGTCCAAAGACCCTCATGTTTATTCATGAGGAGCCTCGCTGGCCCCTCCCACCCTATTGTCTGGGGGTATTTATTTGGGGGCATCTGTCTGGCCCGATGAATGGCAGAGGGGTAATAAATGGGCCGGTGGGGCCGGGGAGGGGAAGCGGCGCGGCCGAGCCGGGCGGTGGGCTGCCCTGCCTCCCAGCCCCCGCCCGCTCCTCCTGCCGGCCCCTGCCACCTGGGGGTGTTCCTGCCCCCCGCGCTGTCCCCAGCCCCCAGCGACAGCAGGCAGAGCTGCCCGAAGACCCACGGTTGCCCAGGGGTGGCAGGCCCGGGGGGCGAAGTTGGGTGGTGCCGGAGCCGTGGGCTGCTGGGGAGTGGCGAGTGGCCGTGCCCAGGGGCCAGCAGCGAGGCCAGGACGGGGCACGGAGCACGGCGTGCCCCTGAGAGCTGCGGGGCATGGCGCTTGCAGGGGACTTGCCTTGCCTGGCTGGGGACAGCGACTGACAGTGCCATGGGCGGCGAGGGAGGGCAGGCAGCCCCGGGGACAGGCAGGCGTGGCTCACGGAAAGGAGGATCCGATTCATCCGCGCAGAAGGGCAGGGCGCTCCGAGGGGACAGCGAGGAGACCTGAATCCCATGTCTGCAGGGCCAGGCCGCCCTCTCCCACCTCTCCTGCTGGCAAGGAGCAGCTTCCTCTGGTGGAAACTCCTCATCCTCCCGTGGTGGGACAGGTTCTTCATGAGGAGCTCAGTATCCAAACTCTCCTTGGTCGTGTCGAGGAGCTCAGGCACTTTGAAGCCGAGGACCGAGACACTGGGATGTCCTGGGGATGTGGGGGCCCACAGTGCACAGCAGGTGCTGCCAGCCTGGCTCTCTGGGAAGCACCTCACATCAGAGGAACCCAGCAGCTCTCCTGCCAGTGGGGCTGGTGAGGTGTGGGGTCAGGGTGGCTGAGCTAGTGCAGGCAGCTTGGCTTTATCCATCCCAGCCTTTCCTTCCCCCTTGTGCTGAGGGAGCTGTGTCCATCCTGACTCTCACCCATGGGGGATGCAGGAGTCACACTCATTTGCAAGGTCATTAAAAGATCACCTGTCTAGAAGCTGGAGCACATCAAATTCGACCTTGAAATAGAAGCTACAGCCTGGCAGCTGCCAAGGAGAGGAGGAAGGAAAGGAGGGGGCTCTCGATGGCACAAGAGACAGTGCACACTATCACCCAGATGCTGGCAGAGGTGACATGATGCCAGGAGCAGACCAGGGCTGCTCAATGGCCACCTCCACCTCAACAGCAAGAGCCCACATGGATTCTCCTGCCCAGGCACCAGGCACCTGAGAATGGTTGGGAGACGGCCGGGCAGGGACAGTCAGCCTGTCTGGCAGCTCAGGGAGCAGATGGTGCCATCGGCAGGGGAGCACAGACCCCTCCCCACGCGGGCCGGGAGCCAGGGCAATGGTGCGGCTCCCCACCAGCACCCACGGGCTCTGCTGGGACAGGGAGGCAGCCAGGGAATGGGCTCCCACGCCCATCATGCCACTGAAAACACGACTGCCCTCAATCCTGCGGGGGAGCCAGCACTGCGTGGGCCACACGCACGCCCCGAGCGCTGCGGGCGGGATGAAGGCTCTGGAGCCATGCCTGTCTCCATCCCTGTCGCTGGTACAAGCTGGCTCAGCAGTTTGCTTGCAAGCTCTGTCCGGGGAAGTATTTTTGGAAGGGCATTAAGTCACTGGCATAGGAGTCACCTTGCAGCCACGTAAGCCCCAGTCACAGCTGCCAGCTGCACTTCCCCAATCTCTCCCATTCTCAAGCCTTGGCAGAAAGCCCCCCTGCAGTCGCAGCTGGTAGTCACCAGATCGCTTTGGATCCTGCCTCGCCCCCTCCCCACATCCCAGCCCCTGTGCCAGCTTGTATCCCACCTGAGACAAAGTCTCCAGCAAGTTCTGGGACTATGCAGGCTCCACACAGGTCCCTCTGGCATAAGTCCCTCTGGGACAGCCACACCAGGGAGCAGATCTCCATAAGGCCAGGGGAGGGATGGTGTCCCGCCCAGGCACCAGCCTCTTGGGACAGCACTAGAGACAGACAAGCCAGTGAGGCTGCTGAGGATCCTACTTCCACTAATGTTATTAAGCACTTGTAACCACCATTCCCAGGACGCTGCTCCTAGACCTTCACCTCCTGGTTGGGGTGACACCACACAGCCTGAGAGGAAGGGCAAGAGGAGCTGGTGGGGAAAGAAATGGGTGGGAAGACCAGCCCGTGCTTCAGCCCAGCAAAATCAAACACCTCTTAAGCCAAAGCAGGAATGGGGAAGTGACATGATGAGCTGGAAGCCTCCAAAATCCCATCTCCTCTCCACTCAGGTGCCACAGGAGAAAAGATGGGGAAAATTACCACGGGTGAGAGAAGATGGTGACCAGATAGGGTCCTCACCATCTTGCCTGCCAGCCAGCCCTCATTCCTACACCTCTGGCAGAGTGTTTCCCAAGCACTCTATGTTTTGGAGACCTCACTCCCCACTAATGAGATGCTTCCTAGGTTGTAATTTGGACAAGGTGGCTTTGGTTGCGAGAAACCAGAAGGAAAATCCTCCCAGTGGTTCCGGCTTCTGTAATTGGATGCGAATTGCTCAGTAAATGTCTGCAGCCAAACACCCCTGCGGCCAAGGAGCAAGGAGGGAATGCTGAGCTCCAGAGGGGATGGATGGCTTCTACTACCGGGTGAGCATTCTGGCATGCATGCTTGGCTCTCCATGACAAAGGGAGGGAGCTGGGGGGCACATCCCCAGCCGGCATTGGCTTTGCTTCACCGAGGTGCTGACGGGTTGGACAGCACATGTGCAGGAGGCTGTGATCCTCCCGCTGCCCGTGGCTGCCAGCCCTCCCTGCCCGCCGGCCCTGTGCCCTGCAGGGTCTGGGGGTGATGCAGGCATTGACCCAGCCGGGAGGGACGCTCCTCGGGATGGAGTGGGGTGGAGGCAGGGATGGCAGGAGGGAAGAGACATGGGAACACAGAGTGTCACACAGGCACTGCCCTGTCTGTCATGTGCTGTTCGGGCAGTGGGGGGTCCCTTGAACCCTAGAGCCACTTGAGTTACAGGAGGCCCAGCCAGACTTGGGGCACAGCCCTGCCCAGGGCCACAGCAGCTGCCAGCAGCCCCTTACAGGAAACCTCACTGGAAGTGATGGGGTCGTCTCTGATGCTGCATCCAAGCCTCAGGGATGCCCTGTCCCCCTTCCGTGGCCATGGGATGCAGGATAGTGTCCAGGCTGGGCTCCACGTGCCCTTGGGGAGAGAGCATACCCACAAGCAGCACTGGTCCCCACTGTCACCCACCGCCCGTGGGGAAGCCCACCCTGTTCTGCACTGATCCATCCATTCCTTGGCCACCCACCCATCCCCCACCACTCAGCACATGCTGACTGTGGAAGAAGCATCTTCGCCAGCCCAGCATGACCCAGGGACACTGTGCAAACTCTGCACGCATGGAGAGCTGTGAACACCTCCCTGTGCAGACACCAACACGTGCGATAAGATCCTCGGCTGCACAAACTCACTCCTGGGGAGATATTTGATCAGGCAAGGGGAACAGCCCCAGATGCCCAAACCCGCTAACAGACAGATGCAAACATTGAGCGAGACACCCGGAGCCCACGACATGAGCATACACACAGTCAGACACATCCGTACACAATACCTCATTAAACATGGGCAGTGTACAGCCCCAGATTAGGGCTGGCTGGGCTGTGGGCACCCGGCCAGCCTGGGATAAGGGTTCAACTTCAGCTTTGACAAGTCCTGAAGTCTCACAAGCTGTTCTCGTGGGATTCCAGCACCCTGGGCCGTCAGCGGGCACAGAGGGGCAGCCCCGGGCTGGAGCAGGGGGCAGAAATGCGAACGCTCAAGCAGTCCTAGAAGCAGATTCCGATCCCTGAGCCTGTGGTGAGTGTTCCTGGAGATGCCCCATCCCCGAGCGTGCTCGAGGTCAGGTCGGACGGAGAAAGATTTCCAGGAGGACGGACCAGATGTTCTTTAAAGAAGCAGGCAAAGGCGCTCTCCGATGTTCCGACCTAGAGATGGACTTGGCTCCAGCGCGTGGGTCCCGCTCGTGGGAGCAGACGCCGGGACGGGGGGACGCGCACCCCTCCCGGGCCGGGACCCGGCACCCACGGCTGCGGCGGCAGGTCCCCGCGACCCCCGTCCCAGGGCCTTTGCTGCCACCTCTCCGCGCTGCGTGGAAGGACAGCCCGGCCCCGGGGGATGCACAGCCCGGCCCCGACCCCGGCCCCGGCCCCGGCCCCGGCCCCGAGGGTCACAAAGCTTCTGCTCCCAAAGGTCTCTCCTTGCCCTCACATCCTGACCCCTCCGAGTCAGCAATGTCAGCCCACATGGGCTCCAGCAAGGAGGAACCCCGTGGAACCTGTAGGTGCGTCCCCTGCTCCCGCTCCCCAGGTGCCCCACACCAGCCCCACGTGCCTCTTGTGCCCCACATCATCCGCACTCCCAACCACCTCATGCCCCACCTGCCCCACACCAGATGCGGCCCTGCTCCCGCATGCCCCTCACGCCCCTCATGCCCCATGCCACCCATGCTCCTCTCCCACTCCCAGCCCTGCTCTGGCAATATGCCCGAGACCCCCATGCCGGGCCCACCTTCCCAAGGCAATCAAGTGTCCCACCTTAAACTGGGAGAACTCCTGTGCTGCTCCGGGCCCAGTGCCTCAGGCAGGCTGTCCTCGCTCTACTGCCCTTCCCACCTCCAGGGGCTGGCGGGTGCTGCAGTGAGGGTTAGGTGCCAGACAGGTCAGGGCAGGGGAGGTTCAGAACAAGTGATGAACCACAGGGGTGTAGCCGCCCAAAGCAGCCTCTGCCCACAGTGCAGCTCTCCACACTCCCTTGTGGAACACCACGGCTGCCCAGCCAGCATCTGGCAGGATGGGACTGGGACAGGCCATGAGGTGGTTGTTTGCGGTCTGGAGGCCAACAGGCCTAGCAGGACATTCAAACATAGGTGCTGGGCACCCTCCACGGCCATGGGTGACTGCCCACCCTTTCCCATTGGAACAGGCAGGGGATTTAAGCAAGTGATCCTGAGAGACACCAGAGGCACGGAGCAGTGCTTCCTTCTCAGCGTCACTCTGAGCACGACCATCAGCTTTAAGCAGTGTCTCTCCTGCCAAATGCCAGATGGACTTCAAACCCCATATGAGCATCCTGGAGAGAGGGAAGGCCATAATGTCGCCAAAACCAAATCCCCAGAGCCAGGCCTGGGAAAGAGGAACGCTTCACATCTTCATTGTGTCACCAAGTCCTCAGCGGTACATAGCAACAGGGAAACACAATTATTGAGACAAATGCAGCTGCCTCCCACATGAAAGAAACAGAACTGGTCCAAGCCAGGGAGCTTGGGAGGAGGGAATGAGAAAATTTTCATTAAAAACTTTTTTTTAATGACAGCAGGGCTGAATGTACATCGTGCATGCTCACACACACACACACACACACACACACACACACACACACACACACACCCCAAACAAACGAAAGCTCTGACAAACACCGAGGTCCTCCAGTGATGCCTTGAATTGGTTTGGGGGCGGGGGGGGGGAAGATCTTCCCTGCAATGCCACCACCTCAATGGATGCCCCTCTCCTACGCTGACAAAAGGCAGCGTCACACATGCCTGGAGAAGCGGGTCCCAGAGCCCATTTGCTGTTCTTTCCATTGTTTTGCTTTAATGAGTTGCTAGCAAGGGATGACCTTTCCCTCTCCCTCCTCAACAAAGAAATGAATACAATTCTCAAAATCACAGGGGAAAAGAAAACATGTCAGGAAGCATGATGGCCACAGAGCTACCAAACATGCTGCTGACAAAGACCAGGAGAACCACAGCGAGCTGGCACAGCTGAAGAGCCATGGGGGCCAGGAGGCATCAGGAGGGCTGCAAGAGAAGGGGATGCTCCTGTGAGCCTGGGGCTGCAGGTGCAAAGCACTCTGGGGGCTTGCACTTCACCAAGAGACACACAAAGCAGGTTCCCAAGAGCTCCTCTGGGGTGGGACTCCATCTCCCAGCCAGCAAGGTGACTCACGCTCCTCCTGAAGAGCTGTCACCTCAGAAAGGAACAAGACCTGCCCGTACCCACACACCAGAGTTGATGGGCTCCAGATCCCCCGAGACCCCTCAGCCCCCATGTCCCCCAGCCCAACGCTTCCTTTGGGAGCAGCAACAGGGCTTGGACCTCACTGACCCTGCCCAACTGGGCTTTACCAGGTTCCTGTCCATCCCTTTGCCGGGGATAAGACAAAATCATTAAACACTGAGGTCAGAGCAGCCCTAAATGTGCCCTTCAGCCTGGATTTATCCTGCTTGAGTCTTCGCAGACCTCCAGAGATGCCTTCTTCACTTCAGGGGCAATGCTGCTCCTCCCTTTGGCACAGCGTGCACTACTACTCAGCTCTGGGACAACAGTGCTGAAGTCCTGGTTTCTGCTGACCTGGTGAGACCAAAACAGGCCTGTGATCCTCACCCAGCATCAGCTAGGCAGCCCATCCCTTCACTGAGCTGTGAAAAGTGAGGAACGGCTTTGGATATCTGCCTGGCTTCTGCAGGCTTGGGACAAAAACAGGGGCAAGAGCCCCTGGAAGACTGAGACACATCCTCAGTGTCCTATAAATAAAGTGACTGTGCTCCGAGCTGTTGTCTCCATGGCTCAGTTATCCTTGACTGCCCAGGCGGCTGCTCCAGGGGCTCCAGCAGAGAGGGAGACAGCAGCAGTCAGACCGGGGAGCAGCTTCCAAAGTCTATTTTCACTTGCCTCCCCCACCCTTCCCATGGCATCTCCAAGCTCTGAGAGAAGGCACAGCCCCAGCCGTGCACTCCCCTATGACACCTACCCCAGGAGGGCTCCCTCCACTACCACAGGCTTTAGAGAAGGGGCAGGATTTCCCTGGCACTCCCCACCCTTCTGCCTGCTGCAAACCATGTTGTGTATTGGCAGCTCCACCCAAATCCCTGCCAACATCCAAACATCTGCAACTCCTTAGCATGCGGCATTCCCTTTCTTTATTTCATTGGTGTTGCTGGAGTTAACCTCTCTGCTCCCCAGCTGTGGCCCCACATCCACCACCCAGCCTCTCTTATGGCCGGGGTGGCTGCTCACGGGTGGGGGTGTCACTCCCAGCCCCACAAGCATTAACCCTGCCGAGCCGTGGGCACAGGGCGCTGGGTCCTGCCCTCTCCTTGGATGGTCTTTTTATTTCGCTGGGCTGGTTTCCCCTGAATTTTGGGGCTCTTGCAGAACATTTAAGCTGCTGCTGCTCAGCATGGAAAAGCACAACCACCATCGGAACTGGTGGAAAGAGTTGTGAGACCTTCTCCCCATCTTCTGTGCTCCTGATGGCAGCAGCCGGCTCTTCCTCTCCCTTCCTTGCTGATGTCCACCCATCCATGGAGGCTGGACGTCCCCTTGAAGAAACACAGCCAGCGACGGTGCCATACTCCATGGAAACACCTCCCCTTGGCCCCATGCACTGTGCCACGCCATGCCGTGCTGTGCCCACAGCTAACCTCCTACTCTCTCCTATCCCACCACTTTTCCTCCACTAAGCAAATCCTCCTTAAAAGCCCCTTTTGCCCTGTTTACACCTGTGCTGGCTCTGGAGAGGGCAGAGATGTGCTGTAGGTCATCCAGGCTGTCCCCAGAGCATGGCCAGACGCAGGGACCAGAGTCTGTCCTCCCCGGACGCACAGCAAGAGCACGGAGTCGGAAAAAATTATGTGGGAGGTTTTCCATTGGAGGACACTCCTTCCCTGCTCAGTGTTCGGGGCTGGAAAGCTCTCGGAAAGTGAAAGGGGTTGACACTTCTTCTGGCAGCAGAGTTCAGTAGGGGTCAGAGCTAATCCAAGCAGAGCCGACGGGAGGGGAGGGAGGTGGCGGGGGGAGCCGAGCGTTGACGCGCTGAGAGGTAAAAGCTGTGTCAGACACTCCCAGGAGGGAGGAAACAAATGTATAATCAAAACAAAACCGGCTGGGGCTCGTGTGGTTGATGGTGGGTCTCCGGGGGGCTCGAATTTTATGTTCAGCTGCTGCAGGCGGCATGGAGGGAGAGCGGGGCTGGGAGTGCTGCTGTCAGGGGCCACAGTCAATGCAACCTCCTTGCGGGCAGCTGAGGATCTACCTGGCCTCAAAGCCATCAAGATTCCCAATAGTCCTCGAATCAGCGCACAGATGCTCAAGGCTTGTTCTAGGTCCCATTTCCAAGGGATGGTTAGGTGGGAGCTCAGGCTGACAGACACCCTGGGAATCGTGTTAGGACCCAAAAACACTCCTGCTCCTTCATCCTGTGTTTGCACAAAGCTCCAGACACTGGAAACACAACCACCAAGCCAAGCTTCCCACCCCGGAAGGAGAAGAGATCAGGACAACTCAACAAAACCCGAGCTTTCACCCTGACAGCCGTGCTATGCTGCTCCCATCCCATCTGGAGACAGCGTTGGAGCAGCCCTGAAGGGTCCTGGAGGTCTCAGGGCAACCACACGGTTCTGTAAATCCAACATGTATTATCCAGGGCATCGCACATGTGTGGAGAACCAGCACGGATCTAGAGCTCAGGGGAGACCTTCGCCTGCCAGCATATGATTGACTTGGTGCTGAGCCTCAGGCACTGGTCCAAGCCATGGGATGATACTAAGCAGTGTCTGATAATAAAATCAGCACCAGACAGCAGAGCCCCTTTGTTTCAGATCAAGGGGATTACCAAGATTTTTACAGGTTTGCTAACTAACGGGGTATTTGTGTGGAGATGTCCAGGCCAAATCCATCTTTCAGCCAGAAGTCTCCCCTCAGCTCTGACATGGGGAGCTGTGGGCAGAGTATCTCTGTTTTTAAGCATGCTTTTTGTTCATCTTAACAGGGTGCAGGACCGAAAAACAGATCGAAATCATCAAAATGCAGGGGTTCCTAGTGGTTTTGAATGTTTTGGGGGCTGAGTGTTTTAATTTAGTGGATTGAAATGATTCATTTCCCAAAGAGGAGTGGAATGCATGTGCGAGGTGATGTCAGGGGCATGCAGGTGCAGAAGGGCACTTGCATGTCCTGTTCCTCCAGCCCAGCAGGCTCTGCACTGGTTGGTATTGGGATCGATGTTCCTCACTAAGCTCCCAGCCCTGACCCACCCATTACACTGGTCCCCAGCCTTGAGGCAGGACTGGAAACCCCAGGAACTGAAACCCCCAGGCAGGATTCCCTTCAGCAGCACCTGTTCATGGAAAAATAGCAATCTGTGTAGGCAAAATTCTGCACAAGCAGTCAGGAAGCTTTTAGAATATCTTAGAGCTTCTGAGTGCTTGGGCCATGCCAATATCATATTTTCATATTTTCTTCATGGTGGTGGCAGCTCAAGTCTTTCTTTTCCTTGCCAAATTCCCTCATAAGAGCAAAGTGGAAGCCCTCCAAGCACTCCAACTCCAAGGTCCTGGCCCTTAGGAAAAACATCTGGAACTGGGGAGGACAGCCTGGCAGAGCTGCAGTGCAAAGCTGTGGCATCCAGGTCTCTGATGTATCAGCTCCAGGAAACAAGGGATGCACTAAAGGCTGCCTGAGTCATGCCACCATCCTTTAAACCACTCCCTCTCCCGGTACGCCCAGCACGACTGATAAATCCAGGAGGAGATGAGCGGAGGATGGGTACATTGCCTGGGAGCAGCCCTGAATGGCCTCAGACGGGTGAAGATTCTCAACTGCAATTTCCCCACCAAAACTGCCCTGGTTTTGAATCATTGCTGTGACTTTCACTGCAGCCATCCCCTGCCAGTCCCCCCTGCAGTCTGTTTTACAGGCAGGGAGTGAAGGCACCAGCGGTCCCAAGCCCAGCAGGAACCTTTGTCCGCTCAGCCGTAGGACACATTGGGACGATGGGGTGCTTCAGTGGAGCAGGGTCTGGCTGGGACCAAACACAGGAGCAGCCATCCTCTGTGAGGGCTCCGAGATGGGAGCAGACAGACCTGAAGCAGAGGGGGACATGATGAGGGGCTGCTCATACACCAACTTGCTGCCTTGCCGGGGCCTGACACCCTTCCAAGGACACCTCTGGTAGAAAGAACACAGTCTCTCCCACTTGCTCCACAGATCACTGGTGTGGTGTGTGTGGTATTCCTGTCCCCCCATGCCCAAATGGCCAGAGGCCCCTCCAGCATAGTCCTTGCGGTGACCCCCAGCCAGCACAAGCCCATTCCTCTCCAACAGTCTGGCAGAGCCAAGCCCCTCTGACTGCATGGCATCGGAGGGGTTAAGAAAACTGAACCTGCCACAAGAGATTTGAGCAGAAACTCCACTGGAGACCTTGAAATCCTGTTAATTGATGCCACACATGTGCTGCATTTAACCTTTGCCCTTTGCTGTAATAGTTTACACAAGTGGCACGAAGGCTGATGCGCAAGGGCGGTCTGCACGAGCCCGAGCCCGCAGTGATCGCTCCGGGCATCCTCCGAGCCAGGGTCCCCTTCTCGGTGCCAGGCTCCTCCATCCCAAAGGCACTAGTGAGCCCTCTGATGGGAATTTGGGCTCACGAGCCCTCGCACAGGAATCAGCAGCTGTTTGCGGGCACGTCCCAGGCAAAGAAAGAGTAATTATTCCATTATTTGCAATAAAACCCTTGCCGCGGTCTCTGGGGAAGCGCAGCCCTGCCAGCTGGTGCCCAGGCAGGCGGCGTCCCCATCCCGCTGGGTCTCACCCAGGGATGCAGAGAGGAGCTACTGCTGCTTGTGGTTAACACCAAGGGTGTGGGGCAGCATCTTCCCAGCCCTGCCAATGGGAGATTTGTTCTTTATCACTCAGGAAAATACTGCGGAGTCAAGACTTAAAAAAAGGTCAGAGTTATGGTCATTGTCAGCTCCTGTTATAGCCTAGCAAAGGACAGAGCAAATGAGTCCTCACAACTTTATCCGTCTTAAAGTCACCTGAGTAGGTGAAATATTAAAATATAATTTTGTAACTTCTACCTGATAGGGGTCATGCTTCAAACCAGCTTGTTTCTTCCACTGCGCAGGCTTCGGGGTTGGACACAAGAAGGGCATGCTCTGACAGCAGGGCACCAGGAGGAACAAGGAGATGGTCTCCAGGGCGAGGTAGGAGAAACGAGGATGTGTCACCGCTGGGGACTTGCGGGGTTACCTGTGATGATGCCCTTCATGCTGCTCCTCAGCCTCAGGAGCTGACACCTCACCCAGCACGGCAGCGCCCAGGTCACAAGTGAGTAGTGGGACCCAATTCCCAGCTGGCACATTGGCAGATATGTGGTGGATCCACCACATTCCCCAGGCTGGGTCAGTCAAGACACAGAACTCTTGGATCTCCAGGGCCATGAGCACCAAGAGCAGCCCACCAGCTTCCCAGCTACGAATGGTGCTTATTGTGCCCCTGCTGCAGTGTAGGCAGCCATGAGCTGCTCTCGGACAGCCCAGAGGTGGATTTACACCCTGTGTTTGTCATGGCTGCTGTCATTACCATCCTGTCTTCACCAGTCAAGGGATGCAGAGCCGTGACCAAGGCCTCAGCTGAAGAAGGAACCGACACTATATTCAAGTGCAATAGCTGCCCTCAGTGGTGGGTGCTGTGGAGGGAAGAGCCTCTGGATGCAGGAGAGCTAGTATTATTATCCACACCCATTCCTATCTCTACAGCTCCCAGGAAAATCCCTTCTGGCAGAGACACAGGGCAAGGAGAAGCACCTCATGATGTGGATCTGACTGCCAGAGTCACTCCAACCCACAACTGCCTCTCATTCACAAACTGCTTCATCAAAGCCAACTCCCAAAGGTTTCCCTTCAAGTTCATACCAAAAGATGCAAACAAAAGGTCAGTTCAAATGTGTCCATTTCTCTTCCTCTTGGGAAGATTTAAATGAGATGTCAGAGTTCATTTCACTGTTTTTGCCTTCCCTTCACAGACTGTTGGGGGACTGTCACAGAGAACCCTGATGCTGGTGCAAAGATGTACTTCAGGAGAGATACAACCCCTCTGGGTTCTTCCAGGCAGCTGCAGTCTTAAACCCAGTGACACAGAAGGTCCTGTTGTATTTCAGAATGTTTGTGACCAACCCAGCATGTGTCCATCAAAACATCTGGGGGAATAGGACTGTACTGGGGGAAGCAGTGGGTGTGACACACACTGGGATAGCCTGAGGGCTTCTCAGAGACGCTTTGGGCCACAACCCCGACAAATCCAGATCTCCAAGAGACCAGCACCAATAGCCTTTAATTAGGCTTCAGTAGCTCCTGCTTGGAAGTGTGTGACCCAAGTTTCGGGCAGTGGTGGTGTGGGGGAGTGAGGGGGTCCCAGCAAACGGGAACTTCCCACCAGCGCCGTCCCCAGGCAGGAAACCTGCAAGGGCAGCTGCCAGCACCGCTTGCCTTTGGCATCAGGAGAGGGAGATGAGACAGGGACCTTCAGCCCGGGCTAATCGGCCAGGCCCTTGTTTTATCTCCAAATGTTCCTGACACAGCCATTAGAGCTGCCCGGCCAACATCCCAGGGACAATTCCCTTTGAACGGCCGCTTTGTCTGGTAACTTTATTTACACTTTTGATGCCAATGTTTATCCACTCTTTAAAAAGCTATTCAGAGCGTCTCCCAAATTAACTTCAGATGTGAGAGCAAGGGGAACATTCCCTACATCATATTTCATACACTTTCGTGTTATTTAATTCTTGGAAACTCTTTTTTTTTTTAAATATGAAAATATTTTTTAAAAAATCTCCAAGGTTTTGGAGACTATAACCTCTCCCTGTGTGGTCTGTAAAATCTGGCTGTAAAGCTCTTTCCTAAAGTTCACAAACTCCATTATAAATCGTCTCCTTATCTTGCTTATTGGGTTTCTGCTTTCACTGACACACATCCTGAATAAGGAACTGCTCCAAGTGGCCTCCACCACCAATGGGCCCATGCCTCTGGCAAGAGCAGCTCCGTCTGGGGATGGCTGGCATGGATGTCCACAGGAGGTGGGGAGGAGGTGGAGGGGGATGGAATAGGGTGGGATGGCATGGGAGGGAAGAGGTATGCGGGGGGATGGGGTGAGTGGAATAGGATGAGTGTGATGGGATGAGATAGAGTGGGATGGAATAGGGTAGGATGGGACAGGAAGAATAGAAAATGGGGTGGGATGGGGTAAGTGAAATGGGTTGGGTGGAATGGCATAGGATGGAGTGGGATGGGATAGAGTGGGATAGGATAGGGTAAGATAGAATGGGAAGGATGTAGGGTAATACAGAATAGGGTAAGTAGACTGGGATGGGTGGGATGGAGTATGATGGAATGGGATAAAGTTATGAGATGGGTCGAGATGAGCTGGAGATCAGACCAGACCAGACCAGACAGGAGCATTTGCTTTTCCCCACTTCACCCCAAACCTTCCCTCAGATTCCAATATTTTTCCTCAAGGTGCCTTAGAAGAATAAAGCTGACTTTCTGTAGAGGAAAAAGAAGCCCAGAGCAGCCTGGTACTCACAGAGACCCACAGCCCAGTCCCTGGAGGGCTGGAGCAGGTCACCAGCTCTGCTCCGCACAGAAGCAGATGCAGTGGCCCAGCAGACTTGAGGTCCATCCTCCAGACCCCTGGGAAGGGGCTGCACCGTCAGCACCTGGAGCCAACCAAAGTGCCCGTGGACATTTTTTCATTGATTGTCACAGCAATGACCAGCTGGAACTGGAAGAAGGCATCACCTACACCCAGGGTTAACCTCTCCCTTCCCAGCTGGCATCACCGCTGGCTCCCACCAGAAGGCATCACTGTCAGCAGTCAGCTCTCGGGCTGTGGCTTTCCAGCTCCGAAGGAAGTTAAAAGGCCTCTTCCCAGGAGGGCAATTTTCACAAAAATCCAGTAGGTAGCTTGAGACAACCTCCAAAACCATCTGTCAGAGCCCAAAGTCCTGCTTGGATGCAGCAGCTGTCAGGCTTCCCTACATCAGCAAGCCTGCCCACAGCCCAGGATGTGCAGCGGAGGAGGCCAAGCAGCTGAAGGAGCGGGACGAGATCCGGGAAGGCAGACTGTTCCCGCTGCTGGGCCAAGCCAGAGCGGTGTCCGACCAAAACCACGGCATCTCCTGGGACCCTGCAGCTGTGAGGAAACCTCTGGACAGGACTAAGGAGGACCTGATGAGAGCCAAGGGCTTGAACAGGGAAGAGGGACTCTGAAATGCTGTATTATTTGGATTCAGCAAGCAGGACTTCCATGAGGTTAATACCCACCTTGCCCCAGGGCACAGCGTACCAGAGAAATCCATTCCTGACCAAAAGTGGGGCTGGGGAGGGAGGGTGACTTTCTGCCGACCCTGCAGCCATCTGATGATG
Organism: Gymnorhina tibicen; assembly: GCA_013399875.1. Classification (NCBI taxonomy): domain Eukaryota; kingdom Metazoa; phylum Chordata; class Aves; order Passeriformes; family Artamidae; genus Gymnorhina; species Gymnorhina tibicen. The sequence goes on along the minus strand of VXAZ01003765.1, from coordinate 17,791 downwards.
GGGGACAGCTATGTTGGTTCCCTGGCAGGGACTTTCCAGGTGTGAAGTGAGGCTGCAGGCCGTGTGCCAGGCTGCAGGGCAGCATCCCACCAATGGAGACTGGAGCTGCTCATCCCTGAGCACCTCACTCCAGGCACTCCAGCAGGGACACAGATCTCCATGGAGGTGGCTGGGGTGGGAGGGCAGTCAAGAGAGATGCAGAGGAGGCTGCAGCACTAATGCAGGCACGGTCAGGCATCTAGGTGAGATGTGGGAAGGGTTTGTCACCTTCCCTTGGTGGCAGGGGGGTGGAGGGGTGGTACTGCGGCCTCCTGGCAGGCTCCGAGACATCCGTTTACAGAGCACTTGGGGATGCTCAGAAGCGAGGCGCCACACAAGCACGAAATGTCATTACAAAGGATATGATTTAAGGCCGGGCAGGGCCAGGAGGGGAGGGGGATCCAGTTTGCATGGAAGACTATACAAAATAAATCCTGTCCGAAAGGCTTCCCGCCTCCACAGCAGAAAGTGGAGCTGTATCAGACGGCCTGTCTCTGCCGTGCTCTCCTTCTTCCTTTTACAGGCATAAGGAGATATTTTTTTTTGCTCATCTTTGCTGCAAGACTCTCTGGGTCTCGCCAGCTGATCCATGGCCAAAGGGAATGTCGAGGGAGGAAGGAAAACGAAGGGATCCAGATCCCCTCCATGGTGGGACCTCCACAGCTATGTCCACCCTCAGCTGGGCAACCTGCAGGGTCAGCAGAGGGATGTGGGCACCAGAGGGACATAGCACTGACATTGCTGGCCACGTGCGTAGGTCAGGAGAGGCTGCAGAAAAGGAAAGCTGGTGAGCCAGAAGCCATGTCCCCAGTGCGCCACCGCTCCGCTCCTCCCAGCACAGCCAGGCTCAGGGCTTCTCTCCCCTCACCCCAGGTGCCCATGGCCACACGTGTCCTGCTGCTGCTCCCAGCCCGGGCCTCTGCTCAGGGCATCACTCTGCTGAGTGACCCGACCTGCCCTCGCCTCCCCGCCGGCAGTGACGCCCCGCGGGCACGCCGCTGGCACTGCTCACAGCGCAGGGCGGTGGCACAGAGCCAGCTGCACCCCAGCACTGGGAGAAGAGCTCCAAAGAAGCTGCAGGGAGAGCATCGCTCAAGCCCTCAGCCGTCATGGATGTGCAGACATGTCAGGAAGAGCTGGCAGGATCCAGCCATTTGACGGGAGGTGACGGGGAGAGCCGGCCCGGTGCCTCTCTCCTCTCACTCTTCTGCCCACAGCCATGGACACAGCTCAGGTGGACATGGCTGGTGCAGCTGAGGACGTGTCCAGGTGCCCACCCTCCCTGACAGCCAGGGGCTGGCAGCCCAACCTGCCACAGACTGAGTCCGTCCTTCCCTAAAGCTCCATGGTGGCCAGGTGATGGTCCTGGGGCAGCAGCAGGGTGCTCAGGACTCTCCGGCCCATGCCCTGGCCCCACTGCTGCCACTGGAACAGGAACAAACCAAAACAGGGCTCCAGTAAGCAGGAATCCCCCCGCCGAGACTTGTCTTCATGGCTGCAAATGGAACAAAAGGAAATTGGGGCCAAAAGGATTTGCCAAAAGTGCTGCTTCTTTTATTTTTAGGGAAATTTCAAAGTGAAAATTTCTCATTTTCAGCTTTGCTGTGAATTTTTCCCTCTTTCCCCACATGGGGCAGGTAAGAAGCTAAATGCTATTTCCACAGGAAAGGAAATATTCTCCTCTCCCCTCTCCCGTGCATTTTCTAGGAAGGAGAAGAAAATCTTGATAAAGCTAGAGGAAGGGGAAGCCCATTGAAATAAAATAGCCAGCAGCAAAGTCATTGGGAAATGTTAAATGAACAAACAAGTGGTTAGTTGGTCTTAAATTTCAGACCAAATTGGCTCTGCAGAGCACATGGATCTCCATCCCCACCGAAGATCAGGCAGGAGAAGAGAAGGAGGTTCGCTTTGGCTTCTCTTGGTGACGCCTCTTAAAGCCTCCTTCATTCAGCTGTGTGGTCTCCCCCTTTCGCCACAGAGGAGGGGAACCCTTTTCCCAGGAGAGCTGCCCCCAAGGTCTGGATTGTTTTCTTCATCCATTGGCTCTGAAGGAGGGAGAGGAGATACAGCTCCAAGCCTGGATACCTCTCTGATTTGGCCTTAAGTCAAGCAAGACAAACCCTGGCCTGCAGGCAGTTTTAATGAGGAATTTGCGATCCTAATTAGAAAAATAAGGGCACATTCACGCAACATATAAATATAAAACAAAGTTTGAGTTGAAAGATTCAAGGTCTAGAGAGGAGAAAAACCAAAGAGGCCCCAAAGTTTCCGAGTTCCTGTTGGCTTTGGAGAGAGGTCCACGCCTGGGGAAGTTCAAGCTTCTCCAGATCTCCAGGGTCTGCAAAACCTGCGCTGAGGCTCTCCAGCAAGCAGGCTTGCTCCCACGGTTTCCGGCATTTCCTAGTGAGGGAAGGTCTGGGAAGCACTGCAAGAACAGCCTTTTACAAAGTATTTTGGCACCCTTGCTTCCAACGGGGATGCAGAAAGTACAAAGGCTGGAAAACCTAAAAAAAAAATAGGGGGAGGAGGGCTAACTGAAGGTTTCAAGCATTAGCAAGTTTGACTTGGGGGTGGTTCAAATTGGAGGTGAAAGTTCGTGCGAGGTGCTCATTCTCCATGAGTCAGAGCATCCGGAGTGGCAGGAAGCTGAGGATCAAGAGGCGGCTGTCAGGGGCAGAGACTTTTACCGGAGCCAGCCCCTGGGGCCGAGTGCTCTGCCCGGCCAGGGCAGCCCGGGGCTGGGAGCTGAGCTTAGCCCCGTGCAAGGCGTGGGAGCAGGGACAGGGGTGACAGCCCAAGCGGCACCGTGATGCGGGCACAGGGGTCAGGCACCCGCTGGCAGTGCTGCCGCTGTGGTTCGGCAGCTGGGCATGAGCCCAGGATGAGCCGCTTTCCCTCCGAACCTCTGACAACCTGCCTCCAGCCCCGCGCAGGCAGACACACCCAGCGACGCGCGGCCGTGTCCCCGGGTGACCTCGCGACACTGCCGGGGGACACCTGAGCCCCGGAGCGGCACCGGCCCCACCGGAGAGCGGGGCAGCAGAGCAGGGCGAAGGACGGGGCCTGGACGCTGTGCGAACGGCTGGCACCGTCCCCTCTGAGAGACTCTGGGGACTTCTGAAATTCTTCAACAATGGGAAATTACTTCCTCTTACTTAAAAAAAAAAAAAAAAAAAAGACAAGGAAAAAACCCTCAATCTGGGCAAACTGAACCATTTTTGCTCTGATTCTGACTTCTCTTGATTTTGACTTTTCCATTTTGCCTTAGAAAACATCATGCAACAGCAGATTACAAAGTGCCACTTTTTCCCTAACCTGCCCTGGAAATGGCCTGTCCTGAATCTGCTGAAAGGACATGTTCTGATACTACCAGAAAAAAAAATACGGAAAGTAGGTTTCAACCCAAAATCCGTGCAGTTTCCCAGAGCTCAGCCATGCCATACTGCTCAACGCAGCATCCTCCCGTTAGCATTTTGCTGACTGACCGCACATGCAGCACTTCTTTTCTGCTGAAACACCACATCAGCATCCCTTGTTCTGCTGTTCAGCCAGAGTCCATACTCCAACTTCCTCCGCGTCCCCTAATTTTGGGTGTCTTACAATTTATGCTCACAGGGTTTTGGGAAAGAGGCTTGCAGACATGTAACAGATGCTTGATGGAGCTCAGGGCCTATGTGAAGGCAGAACCAGCACCCTCATTTTGCAGGCACCAAGACAAGCCAAGGAGGAGGCTGCTGGTGGCCGGTGTGGCTGCCCCACCTACTACTTCCACCTGGCAGGAAATGGATGTGGACAAGGCTGGAGGGTTTGTCAGGTCCCAAGTGGAAGCTGCAGCTGAGCCTGTTAAAGGCCTTTCGCTCAAGCCCCAAGGTGGCCCCATGATGGTCCAGGCTGGAGCCATCCTGAAACCCTCAGCCCATCCTGAAGACTTGCTTTCTACCAGGTTTGAGCCCAACGCAAGCAGGAGACACCTGAGCCCCCCTAAAAAATCTGTAGAGTAGGAAAAGCCTCTCCCAGTCTGTTCTGCTCATCAAACCCAGTGCCAGTCCCTGGGTGTCCAGCAGTACCCATTTCTTGGGAAGGCTTCGAATAGGGAAGAAAACAACATATGCAAGCCAGTTTACAAAAACAAAGCCCAAACAAAGGCCATAAAATCTAATAATTAACAGAGCAAATAAGCTGAAGGCCCATTAGGCTGCACATATTAGGTAATGACAAGTAGTTTGCAATAACCACTTCTGAATGGACTTCACCCAATATGCATTTAATTAGGGTTTAATAAAGCAACAGCATGTTCTTAAAAGCCAATTAGAAACATATTCACTGAGGTTTGGAAGCTATGTAATAGATGCCTGTAGGAACCAGATACGTGCTGATTACATAGCTATTAATCCTCAATAAAGGGTCTAATAATCATTTTGTTCTTCAGGAGCAGGCAGCTGCTTTATTAAATCTTAATGAAACGCATACTCAAGAGCTTTCCTTCAAAGCCTGTCTGTGTTAGAAGATGGGTTTAGAAGTGGCAGTCTGCTGAGAGAAAGGACCCCCTCCTCATCACCACCTCTGCCACCGTGGCAGTGGGTTTGAGGCCAACTCTGCTGCCGGAGCAGGCAGCTGATTCCTGCAGCCACAGAAGTGAGAGATCACTGGGTCTGAGAGCACCGTGAGACATTTCACCCTGTGCTGAACATTTCCTTGCGTGGGGAAATGTTTCCATGAACCAGGATATCCATCTGATTCGTGGCTCTATGTCCAGAGCATCCCTGTGCAACTCACATCAGGAGGGGAGCAAGGCCCTGGGGTCAGTGAGGTGCTGCCACATTCCATGAGGATCAGCTCAGCCACTTCTGCAGAAATTCACCTCCTGCCTGTATTCATGGCTGCCCAAAAAGGAGTGACTGAAGTGAGCTCCCTTCCACCATCCCCCAAAGCGGAGCTGGTTTGATTGAGGGTCTGGGCCACTCAGGTGGTGGCTTCTTGCCTTACCTCTAGGATTGGAAGTTGATCTAAAACCTGGGAAGCCATTATTATGTTCCCATGGACACACATCTGAACAAGCCAGGCTCACACCTTTCCACCACAACTCCATCAGAAAGCCAGCAGAACACCATTGCTGACACAAAAAAACTGACACATTGCAAAAACTTTTCATAAACACCCATCTGTGTCTTTGCCTGCTGTTTTCCCACCCCTCTGACACATGGGCTTGGGTTTTCCATAGTGGCTGGAAACTTCAGCAGCTGCGGTTGGGATGCAGCCACACTTCACCCCTACACTGACCTGAAGATGAAGATGTGCCTGGTCCTCACCCCGGGAGCAGAGACCACCCCAAAAAAGCTTAGAGTGTCAGCTTAGAGCTGCCAGCCCATCCTCCTCTGCTGCCCAGGAGGATGAAGGCACAGCCAGCCAGAGCTGGTGCAACAGGGTCAGAACCAGCTGGCGGCACCAGGATGGATCCAGGCCCCACGGCTGGAAGTAGCACAAGGCTCTGCCCACCAGTTCAGACTGGGGCTCAGAGGTGCAGGCCCTGTGTGGTCCTAACTGAGGCCAAGCCTGGCTCCCAACCAGCAGCCCTGGTTAGCCCATCAGGACTCCAGCAGGGCTGGGACTGGCAGCCTGGCCACAGAGAGGCTGTGGCCCTGCAGGGGCCCCATTCACTCCCCCAGCTCCAGGTCCCAGCCTGGTGCTGAACTTTGCAGAAGATCAGTCAGGGCAAGTCATGGGAAGAGCAGCCCAGGGCAAGAGGCGATGGGAATGAGAGAGGGTGGGTGGTGGGGTGGCCCCTGTAGCCCTGAATTTCAGCTCTCTGCTGGGCTCCCCTGGAGAGGGAATGGACAAAGCAGGGGAAATACCTGGGATACACATGTGACATCTCAAATACGCTGCCCTTTGGAACACTCTCAGTGGTCCTACATTCTAATTAGCCCAGTTAAGTTGAGCTCTGCCTGCTGCTCCCAGGCCAGGCAGGGGGTCTGGCTCACTCTGGCAGGGCAAAGTGCCTCCAAGTCCTCCTGGCTGTAGGGCTTTGCAGCCAGGGGAGCAGCTTGGAGCAGCAATGCCCCATCTGCCCATGCTGTGGGGCTGGGGAGGGCACCCCCAGAGACCCCCCATCTCCACAATGGGACTGCCTCCACCTGCTCTCCTGTCCCTGAGGATCACTCGCTCCTCCCCACCCAGGCTCATGCACAGCACCCTCCACCCCAGGGCATCTGATTCTCCCCTTCACCCAGACCCTTCACCACCATTCCAGCCCCGTGTGGGCATCTCTTGCAATGCCCCGCTGCAACCAGAGCAGGTGTCCCACAAGGACAGCAGCCAAACATCCTGGGTCAGGCACGCTCACCCTCAAGGGTGCCTGAAACCGCAGGATCCACGTCCCCCAAAATGGGGAGACCATCACCTACCTCATCAGCAACTTCCCTGGCCAAACGTCTCCATAAAAGTAGTCATGATTAGTCCTAAGCAGGGTGCTGGGGGTGTCTGTGGGCAACTCTGGGCCTGGGAGCTGCTGGTTCACGTTAGGTGCTGTCAGGCCTTGCTGCAGGTAACATCACCTCCTGTGATATTAATTCATGTTCTTTCACAGAAAAGGGTTACTTCTTTCCAGCCTCAAGGAGGAGATAGATCATCTGCTGCACAGATCGGCCCTACCAACAGCCCAAGCCAGGGCAGGAGCCCGTGGGGACAGCCAGTCCCAAGGGAAATAAAGGAATGAGGCACTTCATTATTCTTGTTCCTCTCAGTAAAGAAAAGATAGACCCGGCCAGGGTGCAGATCGCTCCCACCTGCCCATCTGTCCCTCTGCATGCCCTTCCAGCTTGGCATCCCACTGCCCTGTGGGGATGGAGAGCCTCAGCAGTGGCTCCTGGTGAGACCCCACACATGAGGTGAAGGAGGGGAGCTCCCGTCTTCCGGCCAGTGAAATACTTTCTTACCCACAGACACCCACTTCTAAGCATTTGCTCTGGGGAATGTGGCAGGAGAAAGATACTCCCTGTGTCCACCATGGACTCTGGTTACCTCCATCAGCAACCTTCAGGTGGTCCTTCCCACCCAGCCACAGGTGGCTGAACTCCACACTGCTCTGCCCACGAGCTCAGAGCAGAGAGCCCTTGGCTGGGCAGAGGTGCTCGGCCCTGTGCAGGGTTGCTTGTCCCCCCTTTTGGGACATCACGCTCTTCTTGTTCAGCCAAGCCTCACTTGCCTACAGCACTGGTGATCAGCAGTTTTCTGGTGGAACACACGGCTTCTGCAAAATGTCTTCCCTCCAGGACAGTTCTGGTTTTCTCCCAAAGACCAAGCCTCAGGCTTGCTTAGCCAAACCTGAGCCGTTTGACATCAGCTTGATATGAAACCTCCTGCAAAGCTTGGTCTGGGGAGAAGAGTGATGCCCCACCACCTCTAGAGAGCACAGGCTGGCGTGTGGGAACTGAAAATGAGGTTTTCAGAACTGAGCATTGCTGCCCTCTTTATTTCTTTTTCCTTTTTTTTTTTTTTAATTTCCAGCCCAGGGAAGATTTGGAAAGGTTGATTTTTCCACCCTCTTGAGGACAGGTGCAAATTCTGGTATACCACAATTGCCACAAGGGTGAAACTCCTGATTTTCAGCCACTTTCTTCCAGGGCTCCTCCAGGAGGTCCGTGCCACCCGTGCAGAAGATGCCTCACATGTATATATGGATATGTCTGGGTTGCAGCCAGGGGCTCCTGGCAGTTCTGTGAGGCACAAGCCCACAGCGTGGTCTCCTCTCCCAGCCTGGCCCAGAACTGGAACTGAACACTGGTGCCACCCCCAGCAGCCCTTGCTGAGCCACCAAGGAGGTGGAGGCAGGGGAATCATGGGGTGCACAAGGTAGGGAAAGAAGGGCAATCACGCACGTTTGGGACATCCTGAAGATTGTGACCTCAGAAAAAAATATGGAGGCAACAGGGCTATATTTAATGAAGATACTCAAGGGAAGGATAATTTTTTACAGAGAAGAGCCCCCAAAATACCTGCCTGGAAGTCAAGCCTGAACTTTAGCCCCAGTAGACACCACAAGGCAGGAGTCTTCAGCAAGGGTACTCTCATTCAGGGTCTGCCTTGCCCCATATCCCTCCCTGTGCCCCATCTCCTAGTTTGTTTGGTCCTACATTCAGAAAGAATGCTAAGAAAAGGCAAGAAAATAATAATTTTGCTGGCAGCTCACAGGGGTGCATTTAGAGACACCCCACAAGGTTGCACCAAAAGGACTGGAGCTGTGTGTCCAGCCCTGCCAGATCACAGAAGAACTCAGGTGAGACCTTCCCAGGAGCAGTCAGCTACTTAGGGACATCCAAATCACTGCCTTCAACAGCCACCAACACACCAACATTTCTCTCATGCCTTTTTTGAATCAAACAGGGTCAACTGCTAGTGTAAAACAAGCCTGTCTGTTGGTTAACTCTGAATCAAAGCTGTAGCTGAGGCACCACAGGCCACCACAAGCTGGTCTCTGTCCCGCAGGGGCTGCTTGCAGAGACAAGAAGGGTTTGTCACATGGCAATTAGCAGCAAGGAATCCCCAAACCCTCCAGAGCTGCTGCTCACAGCCTTTGGCCTTTGCAATAAACTTACCACTGCTCCCTGTTTCAGCTGGCAGCTGGCCCTCATTTTTAGACCTGTTTCCTTTCTACTAATTAATCATCTCCAAATGTGTGTCTCTGCCTGAACATGTGGCCAGAAATACGATGTCAGGACACACTCTTCGAGACCCAGTCGTGCTGCATGTGAGGGGCCAGGAGTGCCAGCGGCCAGGAGTGCCCCTGTGGCCACCGTGCTGCTGCACACAGCCAGACCCCGCCCTGCTGCGGGTCCGGGCCAAAGGCGGCTCTTGGCAGCGACAGCCGACGGAGCGGGTTGACGAGAGCGGACAGAGCGTATTCAGCCCGTGGTGCTGACTCCTGACCCCAGCACCCCACAGAGGGAGGCAAAAGTTGGCCCCATTTTCACATGCAACTGCAGCTCCTCTCCAAGCAGAGCTGGGGCTGAAGTCTCAGGGGTAAAAAAAGGGTTCAGGAGACAAAAGAAAAGCAAAGGGTGGATGAAGAACTCTGCAGAGCAGGCCCAAAAAGGTCAGCTTGGCTTATTACCCACGGCTGACACACCCTGAGCAGAGCTGTCTGCACAGGGAGCCAGCCATGGAGAAACAAGGACGGGGACTCGTGTCCAGGATACCAGAGCCATCCCAGTCCTGAGCAGAGGAGCTGGGATCAGAGACCACTCCAGCACCCTGGGCTCTGCTGCTTCAGGTCGTGGTCAGACTCCCTCTTGGAACAGCTGGAAGGAACCGAAGTTTTTCTTTTATTATCTTGGATCAGACTTGCACAGTGAAGGTGCTCCAAGGCCACCTGTGCCAGGACCTTTACAGAGTTTCACAGAGGAACAATGAAGCAAAATGAGGGGAAGCTCTTCGCTCTTTATGCACCTGACACTCTGAGGGAGCAGAAAGCATGAAGTTGCCCTTCCCATCCAGGTGTAGCATCGTTCCTCATGGCCATGGCCTCAGCACTGAGCCTCTTCTCTGCTGCAGCAGGGCAGACCACAGAGGAGTGCTGGGGACCATAAAGCTCTGCAGTGAAGGATGCCAACTGAACAACCTTTTTTACATTTAGTCCCTTCTGAACCAGAAAGGTCACTTGGGAAATTCAAATTGTAATCTATATTTTGAAGGTTTTATAGAACCAAGAAGGATTTTGTGCTGCGTTTTTCCAGCTCTGCTTCCAAACCCCATCTACCCCAATAAGCAGTTGTGGCTAACCTCCAGAACAGGAAAGGTTGAAATTCTCAAGCTGATGGCCAGTCCCAGAGATGGTGAGTCCTTGGTACAAGGCTATAAGATGTAATGTGCCTTGGGTTTCTGCAAGTGAAAGAACTGTGGGGAGGCAGGACTGTCCCCGTGGTAGGACGTTGTCCTTCTTTAGAGACTCAGATTCCCTGTTGCACTTCAAGTCTGCAGTGCTAGCCTGGAAATTGGGTGGTAAATAGACTTGAGTGAGACTTCCAGCATCCTCTGCCTCCAGGCCTGCTGGAGATTTGGGGAGTCTTCCTGGAAGAGTAGAGGAAGAGCAAGCCAGAGCCACAGTGACATCCACAGCAACGCAGGCAGGAATGAGCTGGTTGGGTCGGCCGAGTCACAAGAGCCAGGTCTTGGTTTTGTTGGGACAGTGATGATTCCCATCCCACCCCAGGAGCGAAGCCATGGGGTTATTGTCCCCTGAGCAAAATATACCCTCTTATTGAGCTCCTGGAGGTTACATAATGCAGGGAGCATTTCCCTCGTGCTGCTGAAGGAGGACCCTGGAAAGTACACGCCTGTCAGTCTCACTTCAGTGCCCTGGAAAATCCTGGAAAATATTATTCTGGGGACTACTGAAAAACACCTGGAGGACAATGCTGGCATCAATCACAGCCAGCACAACTTCATGAGAAGAAAGTCCTGCTTGTCGAACCTGATTTCCTTCTAAAGCAGGGTAACCCAACTGCTTGATCCAGGAAAGCCATCAGATGTGATCTTTTTGGACTTCAGCAGAGCTTTTGATACAGTCTCTGCCAGGTTCCTTCTGGACAAACTGTCCAGCCCAAAGCTGCCTCACGGGTCAGGCACAAAGAGGGACAGTGAGTGGGGTGACATCAGACTGGTGTTCAGTCACTAATGGGGTTCTGCAGGGCTCCATCCTCAACCCAGTTCTCTTCCACATCTTCATTAATGGCTTGCATGCAGGACTTAAAGGAATACTAAGGAAGTTTACCAACAACACTAAATTGAGAGGAGCTGTTGATTCCTGCGAGGGCAGAGAGGCCCTTGACAAATAGGAGACGGGCAGTCACCAACCGTGTGGAATTTAACAAAGGCAAGTGCCAGATTCTGCACCTGAGACAGAGCAGTCCTGGTTGTGTATATGGACTGGGAAGGAGAGGCTGGAGAGAAGCTGCAGGAAGGGACCTGGCTGATGGCCAGTTGGATCTGAGTCAGCAATGCCCTGCAGCCAGGAGGGACATCCCTGTCCTGGGGGCACCAGGCCCAGCATCACTGGCCAGACCAGGGAGAGGATTGTCCTGCTCTGCTTTGCACTGGAGTGGCCTCTCCTCGAGTCCTGTGTGCAATATAAAAAAGACATTAAGCCATTGGACAGCTTCCAAAGGAGGTCACAAGGATTGGGAAGGCTCTGGAGGGGCCGTACGAGGAGCAGCTGAGGGTACTTGGTGTGTTCAGCCTGGAGAAGAGGAGAACTGAGGGGAGACCTCACTGAGCTCTTCAACATCCTCCTGAGAGGCAGCACAGGGGCAGCTCTGATCCCTTCACTCTCGTGACCAGTGACAGGACTCAAGGAAATATCTGGATCTGAGGGGAGGTTTAGGTTGGATATCAGGAAAAAGTTTTTCACCCAGAGGGTGATCAGGCACTGGAACAGACTCCCAGGGAAGTGGTCACAGCTCCAAACCTGTCTGAGTTCAAGCAGTGTTTGGACAATGCTCTCAGGCACAGGGTGAGATTGTTGGGGTGTCCTGCATAGGGCCTGGAGTTGGACTCAATGATCCTGATGGGTCCCTTCCAATTCAGCATGTTCTATGATTTTATGATTCTGTGATAAGGACTATTCGAATACCACCGTGCAGATCCCGTCCATCGCTAGTGCCACTGCATGGGTTAGATCACCCAGGGCCAGCAAGGGCTCTGGTTGAGCAAGCCAGCAGCTCTTCATGCAGTAAACAAGCCTGAATTTTGTCAGATCAAATGTCACAGGGGCTGCAAGCCCTGGACCCTCTTTAGAAACCACCTTCATCAGGGCCCTGCTGAATGGAGAGGACTCAGCAGCTACAGCACCAGGGCAAACAGCTCTCTGGAGCCATCCTGAGAGCCTCTGGCTTCTTCTGCTCATGGCATAGCCCTCCTGAGACCTGCCCCACTGGCAGTGGGCTGTACCCACCAGCATCACACCCTCCGGCCCAGAGGAAACAGCTGGAGCTGAGTTGGGAGAGATTTACCCTGGCCACGTTCCCCATGCCACCCTGCACTCTGGCCCCGCTGCCAGCTTTGTTCCAGCACAGGCTGCATGCAGGGTTTCAGGACCTCCTCCTGCTGAGGGATTTGTTTGTGCCAGCCGAGTTGTCCAGCAGGATATGAGCTGCCTGGGTTGCAGATGCCCAATACACAAACCTTTGCCAAAGGACTGATGCCCTGAGGGCACAGGACTGGCAGCTCAGGGCTGCCCATCCGACTCCCAGGGGCTGTGCGAACCCTCTGTCTGCCCCTCAGCCCTTCTTGGAGAGTGAAAAGTCCTCATCTCATCCAGGACATGAAAGGACTCCTTCTGAGTTTTACTGAACACGCTCCCACGTTGCTGCCCGGGGAAAGGGCCAAACAAACGCCTGTGGAGCGGAGCCCCTCAGACGCATCGCACCAGTGGCAGCTGCAGAGCAGCCTGTGGGGTGGAGCAGGGGGCAGGCAGAGCGTGACCAGCAGCGGGGCTCTGCAATCATGACTCTTCCCAGCCCTCCCCAGCACATTAGAGGGTGAGGGGCGGCTGATGAACGAGGTGATAACTCCTCAGCAGATGGTTCCAAAGGCTGCACCACGCTTGGGGGCCGCAGACAAAACACAGAGGTGAAGCCCAGATGTTTAATTTCAGCATCTGGATGTGATTCCTAAACAGAGACATTCACATCTGACTGTTCTGCCTGAAAATAAATGGTTTGTTTGACCTTCCCTGTAGCTCCCCCCAATATTTTCTGGGTCTCTCCTAAACACACAGCAGCTGGTCTCTCCTCGCTGGGACCAGCCATGTGCCAGCCAAGTGCTGCAGGCATCCCTGCGGGCACAGCAGCTGTGGTGGATGCGAGGGACACGGCATCAGGGGGTGCGGGGCAGGGCACGGCACAGAGGGACACGGTGGGGCAGGGCACAGCACAGACCAGAGCCGCCAGCCCAGAGGGAAGGAGAACATCCTTCTGCACTGCATCCACCCTGTTTTGGGCTCCCACTCAGCACATTTCAGAGCAGGACACCAACCCTGGGTGTCCACTCTGCTAAGAGCCTGCTCACGGCCTCCACCCTGCTAGGTGTCTGCTCCTGCCCCATAAGTCCTGTGGGAGTAGAGAGGGATGGGACTACAGAGAGGGACTGGTCTGCAACCATGTCCTCCTCCCTTCAGTCCCTGAGATCCCCACCTGAGATGCACCAGAGCAGCTTGGCTGTCTGAGCATCCCCTCAGCTCACCCAGGCGCCCCAGCACCCAGCACAACCTGGGTCTCGTTTGACCGCAGGGGCAGCAGCATCCCATCACCCACAGAAGGGACTGGTAGCAGGTGCTTCCAAAGCCAGGAAGAGACAAACCTGCTCGGTGCCCCGGGAGCACTGGAAGAACCTGCTCAGGGATCCGGGTCTCCAGGACGTGTTGAAGCCAAGCAGTGCCTTTCAAAGAAGATATCTCATCTTGGATCAGAGACGCCACGCGCCGGAGAATCCACCACACTCCTAATAAATGGGAATAGTAGGCGTTGGGTGGTGCTGAAACTGACAATGAAGATAGTGATTAGTGATGACGGGCAGTACTAATTATGGCTAATCTGCCTAATGGCCAAGTCTGAGGGTAGTGTGTGTGACTGATGGTGACAAGTGATGGCAGCTGGAGGACGCCACAGTGACCACAGAGATGTCAGACAATGCTGGTGGCAGACAGAGCAAACGAGTGGTGACACAGTAATCTGTTACTCGGGTTGTTTGTAATCCTGCAGACACATCTGGCTCCGAGCATGCCACAGTCCTGCAAGGCTCCTGAAGGGTCAAACAGGCAGCACAGGAGGGCAAACCTCTCTCTGCAGCTTCCTGTGGGCAGTGTGGGGTGAGAAGTGGTGGTATGGTGTGTTGTGGCACACCAGCTGAGACCTTGGTCCACTGCAGCCCAGCTCCACCTGTGCTCTTAGACCAGCAAGAAGAGGGCAGAGCCAGCATGGTGGTGCAGGAGGTGTTGGACCCCCAGCACAGCGGGACAAGGACCCCAAGGTCCCGCTGAGATCCAGCGACCAGCTGCCCACCATGGGGCACCCACCGGCACAGCCCCCGCACAGCCAGTCCCGTGCAGGGGGAGCAGCCCCACGGCGACAGCACGGCCTCACAAGCCCTGGCCGGGGCAGCCAGCCAGGAGCAGTGAGTGGGTGCAGCCAGAGTGCCAGCACGGCCATTCTGGGGGGGTGTGGGTGCACTGGGTGCTGCGCGGCCACTCGCAGCCCAGCCTGGCCCTGGGCGCGCTGATGGCATCCCCCACTGCCTGAAGCATCAGCTACAGCAGGCAGAGGGGACAGAGGTGGCCCGGGCAGCAGCACCGCAGCGCAGTGGCTCATGGGCGAAAGCCAGGCTGGCCCTCGGGGAGCGGAGCGATACTTCACACAGGCAGAAAGAAAAGGGCAAAACATGTCAGCCGGCTGTGATAAGAGCAGTCACACAAAGCAGGCGCCACTTGCAGAGCAATATGTTCACTGTCATCAGCCTGGCAGCACAACAGGGGCCAGCACCTCGTGCCCATCAGATTTATTCTCTGCCTGAGGTTAAAGCAGGGCTCGGGTCCAAACAAAGCTGGGGCAGATCAGCCAAAAGAACGGAGTTACTAGTGCTCATAGAGTGCAAGCAAGCTCCAAGACTGCTGCAAAAAGCTGAAGCTCTGTAACCCAAGAACTGCTCACCAAGCCTGCTAGTTTGGGGCTAGAAAGGCTGGATTTGTGACATTTCCCCAGGATGGGTCTTGTGGTGGTGCATCCTGCCCCCACCCCTCCTCAGGCCAGCTCTACAGTGTCAGAAGTTCCTGATAAACCCTGACTGTAGCTGGGCAGTGAAGCGTCCCCTGACTGCACCAGGAGCTCTTGCATGGTACAGGAGGAACGATCCTGCCTGTAACAGAACATCAGCTGCCCAACCAAGATGGGGAACAAAGGACAAGCAGTAATTCTTGTTAGCCTTGGTAAATCATTTACCCGAATCACAGCCCAAGTGAATTGGTACCATTGTTACAAGATCCTTGGAAAAAATGAGTCGTAGCCCAAGTGGAACAGTACCATTGTTACTGGAAAAAATGTCCTGTAGCTTCCAACTCTGGTACTGGCCAGGATGGAAACTTACTGGTGACTAAAGCCAATCATCTTGTGACCCTGTAAACATCAGTCCTAAGTGAGGCCCTTCTGTATCTAAACGGGGCCTATCAGTACCTAAAGGCCTAAAAGAGAGCTGGAGAGGGACTTTTAGCAAGGGCGTGCAGTAAGAGGACAAAAGAGAAAGGCTTCCCACTGCCAGAGGGCAGGGATGGATGGGATATTGGGAAGGAATTGTTCCCTGTGAGGGTGGGGAGGCCCTGGCACAGGGTGCCCAGAGAAGCTATGGCTGCCCCATCCCTGGAAGTGTCCAAGGCCAGGTTGGACAGGGCTTGGAGCAACCTGGGAGAGTGGAAGGTGTCCCTGCCCATGGCAGGGGTGGGATGGGATGGGCTTTAAGGTCCTTTCCAACACAAACTATCCTGTGATTCTGTGGTGATGAACAAGCTCTGCCCAAATCCGTCCCTAGCAGGGCTGCCCTGCCCGTGCTGCAGCAGACCATGGTGCAGCTGCCTCCATCAGACACTGTTCTTGGCACCTTCTTCTCCAAGACATCCCAGGGAGGCAGCTGATGGAGCTGGGAATACCCTGGTGTTCCCATGAGGATGTGGCTGCATCCCCGCTTGTAAGAGTTCACAGGGACTTGGAAAGGAGGTTGGCAGTGGTGGTACAAACCCAGAGCCGAACTGACAGCCCACACCACAGTCCTGGCAGGAAGCACTGTGAAGGACACAGGCACCAGTGGCACCTGCAGCCCCTATAGCAGCCTGTCCAGAGCAGCCACAGGTCCCCCAGTTCCACATCCCCACATGCTCGGGATGCTCTCCACTGGCAGTGCTGGGGATGGCAGCATGGCATGGCAGCACAGAGCTGCTCCCAACTGGAGCAGGCATTTTCAGAGGGACGTGCTCCACTCTCACTTCCCACCCACTGATCTTATCATCAGCCATGAGACTCCGACACACTTTTGTCTCAATTTTGAATTTGCTCTGTTTTTAATTTGGGGGATGATGCCGTATCTAGGGCTGCAGCCCTTGATTAGCACGCGCACCGGCACACACGCACACACCACATTGCCAGACTCAATCACACATGTTTGCTCAAGACCTTTTGTAAATCTTTGGATTCAGACCAACTTTTCTTTTCTTACATGAATTTGTTGTAGTCCGATATTTATAGTTTACTTAAAATAAATGGCTCCTTATGTTTCCTGCTTCCCGCTCCTGAGGCAAGGGTCTCGCAGGGTTGCTGCCTGTCTTCTCTCTTTCCTCAAAGTTTTGCTATTTTTTTCCTCTTCCATAAACATTTTTTGAGCAGCTTCTACATTTGCCAGATGCTGCTGAACCTTGTCCCAGGTCTTTGCAGTGGTTGTGGTGAGCAAGACACTGGTTCAGACTGAATCAGACATCACAGTGCACAGCGGGCAGCTATGCCAAAGGGCCTTCATGGAGCAACATGCTGGAGGAGGAGGAGGATAAAGATGAGAAGGATGAGGCAGAGTGGCCTCTGGGTCATGGGAGCCAAGCACAGATCCAGGCTATCATGCAGACTCACTCACTTGCAGCACTGGGACATGAGGATGCAGCACCTGGACTCGTGGCTTTTGCAGGGGACAGAAGGGGTGCCAAGAGTCCCCATGCCCACCCTTGCTACCCTGCTTGGGTTGTGAGCATGGGGCTCTCACTTGTAAGCCCCCACTCCAGAAGGAACCTTCTCCCCAGAGCAGTGTGGATGGTGGGGCTTCATGAAACAGTCCACTCCCACTTGGGCCAGCTCCAAGCAGGCTGCTCCTGGGCTGCTCCCACCACGTATCTCCAAGGGTAGATTCCCACCCCGCTCCATCTGAATATCTCCAAGGACAGTCCTCTCCAGGCCCCTCCTACAGTATTTGAGAACACTCACAGTTGGCCTCATGATTTGTCCATGTGTTTATGGGGAATTTCCCTTATTGCAGCTCCTGCTGCTGCCTCTCACTGTCTGTCTGTACATCTTTGAGAAGCCCCGGGTGTAGCCTCCTGTTTGCTCTTGGATGCACAAACGCCCTGTGCCTACAGCAAAGGGACCGCGAGTCCTGACAGAGGATGAGAACCTCACAGGAACCTCAGCCACTGGGCAGGCGAGCCTGGGGGAGCTGAGGAGGGGGAGCCAGGGACAACCCGAGAGCGGAGCAGTCCCCAGACTGCTCCCTGGGGCCTTGCAGCATCTTGGGGTGCAAGAGGCAGGGATGTTGCTAGAGCATCCCTGCAGGCAGCGGGAGGACAGAGGGATTAAACCAATGTTTACATGGCCTTTCCGACCCAGCAGCCTCTTGGCAGCTCTCTCCGGTGCTGGGGCCGACGAACCCCATTTGTTTTGGAAGAGCCATTTGTTTTCCAACCCTCTGCTGTGAAGGGAATGCTTTCAGTGCAAAAATTATCCTCTCTTCTTATTTCAGGCCCTGGGGCTCCATTTGGTCCCGTCTCGCCAGGAGTAGCACACCTGCACACACACATGCAAGCTCACACCCAGCCCTTCCTGTCATCAGTGAGTAGGATCCCACACACCCCATTTACACACCAGCCCACATGCTGCATATCCAGACATGTTTGTGCAGGCTCACGCACTGCTACCTACACACACAGCGTGCAGGCTCACACACTGCCCCTCTGACA
>VXAZ01003764.1:331956-380810 GCA_013399875.1 Gymnorhina tibicen | reverse complement strand
AAGCCACATGGAAAGGCAGGCAGAGATGTCAATAGGGGTACACCACAATGATTCCTGTTAAACAAGGCTGTAAAACTGGTAACAAGGATGAGGAAAAGGCTGAGGTACTCAATAGTATTTTTGCCTTGGGCTTCAGTGATAGCCTTTCTTCCCACACTTTTCAAGTGGATGGACTGTAGGATGGGAACTGGGGGAGCAAAGTCCCACTGTAAGTAAAGATCAGGTTCATGACCACCTGAGGAACCTGAATGACCACACAAGTCAATGGGACCCGGTGAGATGCATCCCAGACCCCTGAGGGAAATGGCTGATGTAGGTGCCAAGCCACTTTCCATATTTGAAAATTCATGACAGTCCAGTGGTAAAGTCCTGTGTGACTGGAAAAGGAGAAACATCACACCCATCTTTAAAAAGGGTTGCATCCAAAGCAGTGTGGCCAGCAGAGCCAGGAAGGGGATTCTGCCCCTCTGCTCTGCTCTGGTGAGACCCCACCTGCAGTGCTGCATCCAGCTCTGGGGTCCCCAGCACAGGAAGGACATTGACCTGAGGGAGCGGGTCCAGAGGAGGGCCTGAAAAAGAATTAGAGGGATGGAACAACTCTCCTATGAGGAAAGACTGAGAGTTGTAATTGTTCAGCCTGGAAAAGAGAAGGCTTCAGGGTGATCCAATTGTGGCCTTCCAGTACCAGAAGGGAACCTACAATGAAGATAGAGAGAGATGTTTTACAAGGACATGTAGTGACAAGACAAGGGGCAATGGCTTTAGACTGAAATAGTTCAGCTCAGATTGGATATTAGAAAGAAATTCTTTACTGTGAGGGTGGTGATGGACTGGAACAGGTTGCTGAGAGAAGTTCTGGATGTCCTGTCCTTGGGAGTGTTCAGACAAGGGTGGATGGGACTTTCACCAACCTGGTCTAGTGGAAAATATCTCTGCCCATAGCAGGAGAGTTGGAACTAGATGTTCTTTAAGGTCCCTTCTAACCCAAACTACTCTACGATTCTATTTGAGGAAACCCTTCTTGTGATCTTTTATGTTCTTGGCCAGATTTAATTCCAAATGGGTCTTGGCCTTCTTCGTTGCATACTCTGACGATGTCCCTATATTCATCCCAGGTGGCCTGTCCCTGCTTCCCCCTCATATATATCCCATGCTTCTGTCTGAGCTTTGACAGGNAGATGTTCTTTAAGGTCCCTTCTAACCCAAACTACTCTACGATTCTATTTGAGGAAACCCTTCTTGTGATCTTTTATGTTCTTGGCCAGATTTAATTCCAAATGGGTCTTGGCCTTCTTCGTTGCATACTCTGACGATGTCCCTATATTCATCCCAGGTGGCCTGTCCCTGCTTCCCCCTCATATATATCCCATGCTTCTGTCTGAGCTTTGACAGGAGCTCCTTTTTCATCCATGCAAGCCTCCTGGCCCTCTTAGTCTCTTAAGTGCAGTAACATAATTCAAGTCAGGGAATTTTCTGTGCAAGCATTAAAGATTTAAATGCAAGCATGCCTGGTCAGTTGCCACATGACACTAGCCTTAGGAGGCAGCTCAGGCAGGTCCTATTCCTGAGCTTGCTAAGCTCAGTTGTGTTTTTGTACTGATTGCCTGCTGAAACATACAGACTTGTATTTCACAACTGTGGTTTTTCATAAAATAAGTTTATTTAGTAAGGGATAAATAAACTTGATTAAATATAGAGCAGATATAATGTTTAACAATAACATAGGCTTACCCACTAGCATGCCTCTAACATAATAATTCTATATGGAGCCTATTAAGGGCATTTTATTTGTTTGTCAAATAAGCACAATTAATGGTTTTCAATTAGCAAATTAGTAATTACCACATAAATGCAAAGTAGGCATATAGAGAAAGAGTTGGTGAGCAGGTAAATTGGAAGGTCATGTCTGGTATAGAAAGAGAGTGGGGGTTTTCTTTTGTTTTTTTGGGGGGTGATTTTTTAGCGATGTACTGGTGTGCACTCTCAGGTAGATTGGATTACATCTGAGATGAAAACTTTGAAGAAGAAAAGAAGGATTGTAATATTTTCCTCAGGCAAGTGAACCTTGGAGAAAAAAAAGAAAAATACTTCTGGGTACATCTAAATCCTAGTCTAACAACTTCTAAAGTGCTTTGTTTCTCAGAATGTGCTAATACATGGGTTTTTTTCTTCTTTTGACGCAGAAGTGACTCATAATCTTTAAGAGGAGATGATGTTTGTGTTTACAGTATTAGTGTGTACCCTGCATGGGAATAAACATGGTAAAATAAGCTTTCTACTCATCTTCTGTATAGACTATGTGTAATGAAGGAAGCACAGAGAGAAAGATACATTCTGTATCAGTGACTGTTCCAGAGTAGCTTGATTGTTTTTACTGCTGCAGCCCAAGTACATAAGTTGATTATCTTGAAAATACTAAGAAAAATCAAAGATACGATGAGATTGTATTTACCGTATTTCAAAGGGACTGGGTATAAGACTTTCTAGCATCTGAATGAGATTGTGGGAAGAAGGAAGCAGATTTTTTTAACTACCAGCAGCACCTGGCAGGAGGGTTACATGTCTCAAAACTGGTTTATCTGTTGCCTTCCTCCAGAAGCCTAGCTGCCAGCAGCCAAAAACTTAAGCGGTAGTCTGAATGGTACTTATAACCAACAGCACTCTGTTCTCAAGGATGAGCCTAGAGGTTTGAAAGAGATGAATCTTGCTGTGAGGGAAATACAAATCTAGCTTTGACCTTAAACAATACTGGTTTTATTCTTTCATCAATATTGCCATGTTGGCTGTTGTGGACTACATCTAATGCAGGTAGCTCAGTGTGCACCTGCAGTGTGGGCTGCAGATTGAGCTCTGGGTGGCAGGAGCTCAAGGCAAGAGGTAGTGAACTGGTACTGACCCTTTGCAGAACAAAGGGCATGGAGACTTGCAGCACCAGGCAGGTGACTGGACACTCAGTGGCGCAGCAGGAGCCTATGACCCCAGATTGTCACACACTTAGACTGTGAGGGGGGAAAAGCGTAGGGTCTCCTTTGTTCAAGATTCCTCCTTGGAAACACCAGTTTGGGATATTACGCTGTTGTTGCACCATGGTTAAACTACTTTAAGGATCCAAACATATGAGACTCTGTTATGGGAAATCTGCAGTTGAATGACAAAATTTTGTCTGACAGTGTGAGTGCAGGGAGCCAGAGTGGCTCTTGGATGGTCAGACAGGAAAATTACCTTAACATGGCAATAGCATTTGAGAGAGTTTTCCCAGACTGTCTGGGAGCTGCAAAAGCAGTGTCTCTTTCACACTGTGCAGCATCATGATTTATTATCTCTGCATGATGATGTTGAATTCATGAGTAATTTTTTTTATGGTGTGTTGTGGCAGGGTAGTAGTGGGCACAGAATCAGAACAATTTGTGTTGGAAGGGACCTTTAAAAGTTGTCTAGTCCAATCCCCCTGGAATGAGCAGGGACATCTTCAAATAGATCAGGTTACTCAGAGCCTAGTCCAACCTGACCCTTAATACTTTCAGACATATAACACCTTTCTGGGCAAGGTTCCTATTGAGGCTGTTTCATCAACCCCATAATGAAAAATGTCTTCCTAATAACCTTTAGTTCAAAACTATTACACTCTGTCCTATCACAACAGGCTTCACTAGAAAGTTAGTCCCCATCTTTCTTAGCAGCCCCCTTTAAGTACTGAGAGATTGTAATAAGATTTCCCTCAAGCCTTCTCTTTTCCAGGCTGAATAATCCCAGCACTCAGCCTTTCCTCCTAGGAGAGATGCTTCTTCCTTCTAATCATCTTTATGGCCTTCTCTGGACTTGCTCCAACAGGTCTTTCCTGTGCTGGGACCCCAGATCTGGATGCAGCACTGCAGGTGGGGTCTCACCAGAGCAGAGCAGAGGGGCAGAATCCCCTCCCTGGCCCTGCTGGCCACGCTGCTCTGGATGCAATTTAAGATACAGTTGAATTTCTGTGCTGCGAGCACACATTGCCAGGTCATTTCCAGTTTTTCATCTACCAGTATCCCTCAAGTCCTTTTCAGCTGGGCTGCTCTCAATCCCTTCTTCCCCCAGTCTGTATTGATACTGGGGGTTGCCCTGACCCTGGTGCAGCACTTTGCACTTGGCCTTGTTGAATCAAAATTGGTTCACATGGGCCTACTTCTCAAGCTTATTCATGTCCCTCTGGATGGCAGGAACAGCTATGACTTTGTTTAAGACAGCTTTCACTCAGGTGAGGAGTCTTGGTTTGCTCAGTGCTTCAGAAGACATCTCCATGCTACAGACATTGATTCACTGCCTTTGCACCAGCTATCTTTTCAGGGAAGAAACAGCATTACACTGAGGTTTCTGCTTCAACTGGAGTGCTCATATTCCTGCCTCTTGCCCTGTTCAGGGCTCCTTCACTCTGTTGTTGCAGGTTGTTTTTTTGAGATGGTAGTCATGGTGTGAATTTTTAGTGCTCTCATAGCATGGTAACAGAGGGAGATCACATTTCGCCTATATGGACAATGAATTAAAGCATGAATACTGATACGTCTAGGCTACAAACACTAAATTTATGTTTCAAACTGCATATTCTGCTGTCCTGAGCAGTTTGTGCATTTTGCTGTATTTTAATATTTAAAAAAAACCCTCAACCCCCAAAACCCAACAACCAACACTAAAAATAGCAACATTATGTTAATTCTTTTTTCTTTTTGATGCAAAGGCAAGGCTGAATGTGACTTACCTAACTGTAGAAAGGAAGTGTGTAGCAAAACAAGAGCATAAATCTGTATCTCACAAGTGCCAGGCTAGCACTTTGTCTTTATATTGCTCCTCCTGTGCATTAGACAACATACATTTTGAATCATGAACAGAACAATGTATTTTATTAAATTATGTTTTAGTTGAAGCTAGGCAAGAAAGACATTAATAAGTTCAAAATCTTCCCCTGACTTTTCTGATACAAAGACTCCTTGAGGAACTGTCTCCTATTTTAAGTAGACTTAGTGAAACCAGTCTCCAGATCGAGCTATTTCTTCTATCAAGGTATGTCATATACCATATACAATAGTTCAGGCATAACTAGAATGTCAAATGTCACTGTTATTGTGCCAGTCTTACATTATGATGCTTTTGTTGTCTTTACAGATTAAGAAAGCAGCAGGTAACCTACAGCTGATTTTTTTTTTCCAGCAAGCCTTAAATGATTTAAATGTATTGATCACTAGCTGGGAGAGGACCCACCGCATGCAGCCTTCAAGTGTCTTTGCTAGCTGGAAATCTTATTCAGAACTGTGTGGTGCTGTACCTCCTCCCCTCCCCTTACAGAACTGCCTGCTCTTCCCACATGGCTTCCCCTTCCCCTCCCCTAGACCCAAACCACTCCCTTGGGTTTCTCCTGTTACCCCAACTCTGCCCATGTAATGCCCCTATGCCCTGAGAAGCCATGAACTCTCCACCCCCCTCATCCCCAGAAAAACTGGCTACAGGCTGGTGACTCTCTGGAATCAGCGAATGATAAGCCTCTCTCCCTCTGCCTTGAGCACCATGCCATGTGCTGGCCCTCTACCTTCGGGGGCCCGCACATGTGCTGGTCCTAGACTTTGGGGAGTTAGCATGGAATAAAGACATTCTGCAGTCCTCGTGCAAGGGAGCCTTCTTTGACTCCTTTATCATCATCGTGTTGTGGAGCTACAGCTAGCTGAGACTGAGCGGGCCGCCCAGGAAGGGCTANTGGAAATCTTATTCAGAACTGTGTGGTGCTGTACCTCCTCCCCTCCCCTTACAGAACTGCCTGCTCTTCCCACATGGCTTCCCCTTCCCCTCCCCTAGACCCAAACCACTCCCTTGGGTTTCTCCTGTTACCCCAACTCTGCCCATGTAATGCCCCTATGCCCTGAGAAGCCATGAACTCTCCACCCCCCTCATCCCCAGAAAAACTGGCTACAGGCTGGTGACTCTCTGGAATCAGCGAATGATAAGCCTCTCTCCCTCTGCCTTGAGCACCATGCCATGTGCTGGCCCTCTACCTTCGGGGGCCCGCACATGTGCTGGTCCTAGACTTTGGGGAGTTAGCATGGAATAAAGACATTCTGCAGTCCTCGTGCAAGGGAGCCTTCTTTGACTCCTTTATCATCATCGTGTTGTGGAGCTACAGCTAGCTGAGACTGAGCGGGCCGCCCAGGAAGGGCTACGGGAAACGGCACAGCTGTTCTCCCTAAGACACCCCGCAGAGCTCCCGAGAAGGCTGTGGCTTGCCATGCCATCGCTGGAACCCACAAACCACAACAGAACTGCTCCAAACTCTCTCTTTTGCAGAACTAAAGATTTGGTGGACAACCAAATTTGCCATTCAGGTAGGGTATGGTGCCATGTTTGTATTCCACATGGTGCAGCGATGCAGAAAGTAAATGTTTTGGGGAGTTATCAGAGAATGATGATTTTTAGTACAAAAGCTACCAGATGAAAGAGGCAGAGAGGGAAGCACTTGCCTCACAGATCTCTTGCCGAAAGTGGCAAACACCTGAAGCAGTAGTTAGCAAGAGAGCACAATGAAAAGAGAGGTTTTGAAGCTGCAATACAGATCAGAAGAAATGTAATAAAAAGGTCAGTGTCTAACAAAAGTAACATTTGTAACACTCAGTTGTGTAGGAGTTTTTTTTGTTGTCATAATACAATGCATTCTCTCAATAGGCTTTTATGGCTTGTGAACATTCAGGGTCCTGTGGATGTGAGTTTACACTCCCACAGTGTTATAGAGGAGTGTTTGGCATTCATTTTTGCTCTTCTGAGCACTTCCTCACAAAAACAACAGCTGTATGACTGAGGACCACTTTGGCAGGTTTGAGAGTGAAACGGAAGTTTCTGAAATAATGGATTGTTGCAGTGGCCCAGCCCACTTCAGGGCTGGACAGCATTCAGTGGGTGGATTTCCCCGCCTATGACTCCGACCCTGAGGGTGGGTTGGGGAATTAGAGTCACCTCCCACTGGGTGTCGCCCCTGCGGCATCTCCTCCTTTCTTTCCAGACCCTTCTTAAGGTCTCGGTTCCCCATTGGTTGTCTGTTGTTATGTATATTCATTATCCCTATTACATATGTATTCAGGTCTGGAAAGTTCTGTTCTATTCGATTGTTGATTGGTTTATGGTTATAAGTTCCTCCCTTGTACTTCCCCTATTGGTCGGTTGTCACTCCCCATCAAGTCCCCATTGGTCTGTACCCCTTGTACCTCCCTGTTTTGTACCCCTTAAAAGGGGGCTTCTAGCCCCTCCCTTTGCCTTTTCCCTGGCATTCTCCCTTCACCTCGTGCCTTTGTTATTGTGTTGCTTCTTCGCTGCAATAAAGCTGGAACTGTGAGCACAGGAAAGAGGTCCCTTGTGCCTTTATTGCCTTTCCCTCTATTAGCAACAGCAGTGCTGCAGCCTGCTTGTCCCTGGGCCTCCTGCAGGGAGCCTCCATCTGCAGACAGGACCTTTGCTTTTTCCCGTGACCGGGACACCACATCCCTGTCGCCTGCCCAGGCCACCAGGCGGCCAGCGGCCAGAGCGACAATGGATATTTGCCCAACTTGAGAGACTGGATGTGTGCAGAGACCATCAAGGATCCAGTGACAGAAGGTGGGCCCCTTCCCACTTGACCATGACAGGCTCTGTGCCACATCTGGCCAGCCTTCTCATACCTCCACTTCATGGTTCTCCTGAAGGAACAAGTTGTAAGGAAGGTCTTGATGCCATTTCCGGCAGTTACTTAATCTTCAGGATAGAAGTGGTTTGAGTAGCAGCTTTCATACCTGGCAGCATTTGTCTGATGCCTTATTTCCAGTTGACCTCTGAAAAAGTCACATATAAATAATCTACTGTTTCATACTGGATCCACACCTATATCCTGATTTGGTGTTTTGGCCCTATTTGTGAAATTCACTCAACTCAGGGCTTTTAGGGTCAAATTGTATGAGGTAGGCCAATGTTTACTTCAAAAGTAGGGCAGCTAAGGCTGAAGGAAAGAAAAAGGGATCGTCGAAACAAACTTTTTACATAGCAAAGCATGCTGTCTGCATGTGATAAATCAGGGGACAGAACAAGGAACCAATAAATGAATCTGAAAATTTAGCTTTCACTATGATGCCAATATTTTGTTAGCTACTTCAGTATTTTGCCAGACTTCTACAGTGCATAACAATATAGGTCCCAGCTCATGAGATACTGAAAGCTTGTGTTCAAAATGCTACCCCTCCCCTGCCACATATGGAACAGAAGGTATCCCAACACAAAAATCTTTGCTTGGGAAAACTGGTCTACCTGGATGGTGTTAATTGGGTAGGCAATGAAGGCTTTATTATCTGATCATTACAGAAGATGCAGTGTATGTTAGTCATGCATTGTTTCATTTAGCAGATTTAGTAAGTGCCTTACTTAAACTTGTATTAATTAAAGAAGTAGGTAAATCCTCAGGAAAGGTTTGCTAGAAGCTTCTGAAGTCTAATCTTTTTCAAAATTTAGGGTTAATTGGAGAATTAAGAGTAGAATACTTGTGCTGCTGTAACACCTTCAAATGCTGCCAATCTCCTTTTTTTAGGAATTGCAACACTTGATACTTGAGAAGCCCTTCAATAGCAACAGGTCTCAGGAACACCATAAACTTTCCTGGGCCTCGGCTCCCTCCCTATTCCTGTTTCTAACATTCCTCAGCACCCTGGTCTTGCCAAGTATCAGCTTTTCACAGGCATTTTCACAGTGCCAATCAGTTTATAAAAGAAAGCTAGATCTTCTTTTACAGTGCCTGGTGATTCAGCTGCCTCTCCACATCATACAGGTGCAATCATCAGTGGTATCTCTATTGTTAGGCCTTTTCTAATGGCAGGAATTGGCTGTTTATCAGTCCCTGCCCTTCCTCCTAAAACACTCTGGGTGCAAACACCCAATCTCCTTTCTGACATTACATGCTTGGGCTGTGCACTTAGCATGCAGCTCTCAAGAATAAAGTTTCTTATTTTCTCCTTAAAGAAATTTACTAATCATTGCAAATATCTGTGTCTGAGCTTTGTTTGAAAGGAAAAGCTCCCTGCAGGGGAAACTCAGCCCAGGAGAATTGGTGGATTTGCTGATACAAGATGGATTCCTGATGCAGAGCTCTGTGGCTTGCAATGGCTAAATTGTTTATTCACAAGCAGCTTCCAAGTCTCTGATTACTTTGAAGTCACTGGCAACTATGAAACACAATTAGAGTACATGAAATATTCAGGTCTTTTATTTCCATTGGGAATTCTTTTTTTAACTAAACCCAGCAATGACCCAGATTCCTCATCAGATTTATGTTTGCTTTTGTTGCCTGAGAGATGGACTAACAACTACAACTGTTCGGTGCAGATCATGAGCCCTTTGCCCTGATTAGATGTTTAAAAATATTCCAACACCTTGCAGGAGCAGTTTTGTAAACAGTGGACAGGATAACTATGCCAGTTACATTCTTTGGTTTTGCTCGGCATATGGAGAAGAGCCAGTGATGTTAAAATGGGCTTCCATTAATTCACCCTGAATTAAACTTTGCATATTCCCCAGACTTCCCTACATTTACATCTACAGATGGTACATGTTTGTTTGCTGCTGAAAGACATAAATAATCTCCTCTTGTGGAAATTCACAAAGAAATATTGGACAAAAGGGTATAACTTGCTTTTGTTGGACAGAA
The DNA here is from genome assembly GCA_013399875.1 of Gymnorhina tibicen. Taxonomy (NCBI): domain Eukaryota; kingdom Metazoa; phylum Chordata; class Aves; order Passeriformes; family Artamidae; genus Gymnorhina; species Gymnorhina tibicen. The sequence goes on along the minus strand of VXAZ01003764.1, from coordinate 371,134 downwards.
ATTTCAATAGAGCATTTGAAGACAGTCCCAACTTTGTTTTTCTCAATTTTTAATAACGTTACAAAGTGACTCTGATTTAAAATTATGACAAGGACAGATCTATTCATATTCTATGTCAAAATGTGACATACAGTTTGACTTCTATCTTGGATCATGTAGTTCAGCTGTGTTGCTCCAACTGTTCCTTTTGTGCATGCCTTCCTTTAGGGTAAGGGAGAAATGGAGTGAGTTTTTCAAAGCTTCAAAAACCTTGACAGTGATAAAGACACACTTTAATAAACAGTTTTCCAATCTTTAACATCTTAGGCAAAGAGTATTGAGGCAAACATCTCATTTCAGCAGGAGGTTATAATGCTAAAGAATAAAACAACAGAGTAAAATGGGGTTAGGAAGGAAATTAAAAAACCAAAAGTGTCTGACTACCAAAAGCAAATATAAATTTATATTCTTTCCCCCTTATATACTAATATGAGACAAATTAAATAGACATCCACTATAGCTTCATTTTCTGGTTCCAGGAAATGTATGTGCAGCATAGAAATCACAAAAAAAGGGGGATTTTAGCCTAAAGATCTGGGACTGAAAGGATGGCCAGTTACTGCTTCTCTTTCACAGCAACCTTCACTCCATGATGAGCAATCCCGGTTGAACACTGCACCTTAACGACTCTTCCCTTCCAGTCTCAATAGGCAAGTCGCTCTTTGAAAAAATACAGACATCTTTTTCCATAGTCTAGGGTATGGAATGCTGTAAACAGCTCCTCAGGGTGAAAATAAGGTTGAAAGAGGCAAATAGAGACGTTTTTAGTGTGAGTGCATCCAGGGTGCCATCTGTAGGGCACATTTCAAACTCGTGGTTTATGGGAGAGCTGTAGCTGGTAACACTGAACTAGAATCTCTTGCAATCAGGAAGAGAATAAACGGCACCAAGACTATTCTTTGCAGGTTACTGTCCATGCTATTCCCAGACAGATATTGCTAATGCTTCATTAGCCTTTCTATTAGAGTTTTTCTAGTGGTCAGAAGTTTGTTGCAGTATAAACCCATCATTCCCTACCCCATTTCTGGTGAATACAGAGGGGTGTTTCTGATTTTACTGCTTTTCAAATATTTTAAGAATGTTGTATTGTCTTCCACTCTCTTCTTGGTTAAATGAATCTAAATTTTTTTTGTCTTTCTTCACACAATTTTTATACCTCTGCCTGTATTTGCTGTCTGGACTCCTCTGGATCAATTTAAACATTCAACGTCAATTTCCCTGGAACCAGACTATTACAGGACATGATTTTCCTTGCATTTGCAAAGAAAACCCAGAGTGACTTGCTGTAACAGTGCACTTAGCAACCATTAGCCATTTAAAATCCCAGAAATAGGTATAGGATTATTATATCCCCTATAGTCTGCCAATTACTGTCATTCCTACTAAGAGCCATGCTAGTAATTTAGTTTCTATAAAGGACACTGCTAATTCAGCAGACATGCAGAAAAATGTACAGAAAAATGTCCATGCTGAAATGACAAAAGTGTCACAACAAACAGAGCTACCAGATTAGAAAACCAGAATTTATTTAAATGTGTATATACATATAAGTCCATCATGTCATTTTGACTGTGATTTTTGGAAAAAAACCCTCTGTATTTATGAATAAGAGAATTTTACTGAAACCTTCAGGATTTCACATCATGGCTACCATAATATCTTATTCATCTGTAAACCTATGCTGGTTTTTATTAACAGGTACTGCATTCAACAGGATTATTTCTCTTTTTAAAAAGAAAAGAGCAGCCCTGGACTGGAATGACCAAAACATGTGATCAGAAACAAGACACAATGGTTAAAATTAGCTTGACCTTTTGTAGTGGGTTCACCCTGGCTGGATGCCAGGCACCCACCAAAGCCTATCACTCCCCTCTGCAGCTGAACAGGGGAGAGAAAATATGACAAAGGATTCATCAGTTGAGATAAGGTCAGGGGAAGATCATTCACCAAGTACTGTCACTGGCAAAACAAGCTAGAATTAGAGATACTAACTGAATTTATTACTAACAAAATTGGACCAGGATAATTAGAATAAAACAAGATCTTAAAAACACCTTCCTCCCACCACTCCCTCCTTTTCAGCTCTACTCCCATGCAGTGGCATAAGGAGACAGGGAATGGGGATTATGGTCAGTTCATCACACATTGTCCCTGCCACTGCTCAGGGAGACAAGTCCTTCCCCTGCTGCAACATGCGGTTCTTCCTATGGGAAACAGTTCTTCATGAACTTCTCCAATGTGAGTCCTTCCCATGGACAACAGTTCTCTACAAACTGCTGCAATGTGGGTCATTCTTCCACGGGGTGCAGTCCTCCAGGCACAGCCTGCTACTGTGTGGGTCCCCCATGGGGTCACAAGTCCTACCAGGAAACCTGCTCCAGCACGGGCTCCTCTCTCCATGGGTCTGCAGGTCCCTCCCAGGACCCTGCTCCAGCACAGGCCTCCCATGGGGCCACAGCCTCCTCTCAGGCATCCACCTGCTCCAGCATGGGTCTCCTCCACAGGCTGCAGGTGGATCTCGGCATCCCTGTGGATCTCCATGGGCTGCAGGGGCACAGCTGCCTCACCACGGTCTGCACCACGGGCTGCAGGGGAACCTCAGCTCTGGTGCCTGGAGCACCTCCTGCTCCTCCTTCTGCACTGACCTGGGTGTCTGCAGGGCTCTTCCTCTCACATATTCTCATTCTGCTCCTCTCTAGCCACAATTACATCTGTGCAATAACATTTTTTTTTTATTCTTCTTAAATATGTCATCACAGGGGCACGCTACCACCATTTCTGATGTGCCCAGCCTTGGTCAGTGGCACATCTGTCCTGGAGCCAGATTGTCGCGCCCGTGGGAAGGCTGACCCCGTCCGGGGCTGAGGAGGCTCGTAAACAACCACTGCAGCAGAGTTCGAGAGCGTCCTCACCAGCTGCAGCACTGGGGAGTGCAGCAGCAGTGGTAGTAGGAGACAGGGGATGCAAAAGGAGCCGCCGAAGACAGAGAGGCAGGAGAGGTCTTTGGGAGGAGTTCCAAGGTCTTTATTGTCTCGAAGGAGTCCAGGAACCAAAGACAAAAATGGTGGAAAGCCACTCATAGATATAGGCTACCGAGGGATCATAAAGGAACCAATCGGGGTACATATTGCAGGGGTAGGGGAACAGAATTGGGTAAAAACAACCAATGGGGTACAGGATCAAAAGGGACCAATCAAGAGATGAGTTCGAGGGAACCTTCTGGAAGAGTCTCTTGATGGACAAGGGGGTGGATACAGGGGGTGGAAACCGGTAGCTCAGGGGTGGATACAAACAGGACAGGGGTGGGTATAACCTGGTGATTGATGGCTCAGGGGGAGGAGAAGGTAGTCAGCTCTCGGGCAGTGTCCCCAGGGGTTTCATCGTACCAGGCGATAGCCTGTGGAAATTCTGGTACTACAGGGCACACCGCCACACCAGATGGCATTGAATCAGGGGCACATGGAGGAAGCTTCTCACAGAAGCCGCCCTTGTAGCCCCCCACTACCAAAACCTGGACATACAAACCTAATACACCTTTCAACTAAAAAGCCTTTTGCAAATTGGGGAAAATTTAAAACAAAGCTACCCTGAAAGTGTCTAGTGGCTCAGAGCCAGTTACTGTTTTGTTGTTGTTTAAGGTTTCTTCATACACTTTTTGGATAACTTGTTCGAAGGCTGCCCCAGAGCAGCTGTCAAGTAAAATCATAATGTATGAAAAGATGAGCTTATATCTCTTATCTTAATGTCAATAATAATGCCAAGAGATGAGTTCTATTTCTACACTTTGACCTGCAAGACATTTACATCAGATATGCTGACTTTTGTGTCTCGGGATGAGGAGTCCTATGGGCTGTTTCAAAGTGAAATGAATGTCCTTCACTTCGTATAACAGTGTCTAGCATCCAGTAATGACAATTCACCTCCTGAAGCCTTTCTCAGATAGATGGTTGATCTGTTTTGTGTCCCCAGTGTTTTCCAGTTCTCCCCATTTTCTTCCTCACTTCCTAATACTGATCTCACATCTCAGACAATACTAGGCATTTTCATATGATTTTTTAGTTCAGAGAAGGTCATCTAGACTCTTCTGTCCTAGAAATATAGATCAGAGAATTCTGCCTAGTGATGATACATAGTTAGCCCTAACTAACTTTTGCTTGACCTGCTGGGTTTAGGTTAATGTGGAAAGTCAACCAGTGTTGATGCTTGTTTTCCACCACTTGGCATTCTTTGTATCCTGTTATCTCGTTAAATGCTTATTTGTTCTTTCTGTTAATCTTGCATTATTTCCAGTTTGAGCCTTGCTGACTTCAGCATTCTTCAAATTTGAAGCAGACTTCAAATTTCTTACATCTTGCCTTTTTCTACTATACTGAAATAATGTGCTACTATCAGCTGTCTTTTAGCAATGTTTGCAGAGTGCAAGTAAAGAAAGCATTCTTACCCTCTTTCTCACAAGCTAAATCAATTAGGAATCTGTCAACTGTAAAAAAAAAAGTCTCTTTTTTTTTTTTTTTTATATATCTTAAAAGAAAGGTCTTCCNNNTCTTTTTTTTTTTTTTTTGATATATCTGAAAAGAAAGGTCTTCCAACTGTGTGATTGAGAGATGTTAGGGATACAGGACAAATACATAGAGGAGACACATATGTATAAAATACTGTGGTAACCTTAAATGGCAAGACTCAGTCTCTGACGTTCCATAGCGCTCTATCACATGTGGAATAGCATCAGCATCCTATGCTTCAGTATTCTTTTACCTTTTTTTTATTAAGACTGCATAAAAGATGATAGACAAAGCATCATCTTAAAATGTGTGATGTTTTAATTCCTTAAAAGCCTGTTATGAGTTATTTTTACTCTAATGAGAGCATCAGCCACTAGAGGCCCTTCACGTCTAGGAGACTGGCTGAGCCAAGAAAGCATAGAGTATTCCTCTGGTTAGATTTACTACACCTAGCGGGGAAATGATAAGCCACCCAGCTGAGAAGCAACATACAGACTGTCAGTATTAGGTACCTCTGAGAGGATTTGGTCTCTTCTCAGCTGGTGTGTTACTTGAAAAACACCCTTGAAATTAAAGTCCCTTCACTCAGTAATATCTTTTCATTCCCTTCTCTCCATCTAATTTTCTCAGTTGCTTAAATTGAAACACAGATGCTGATCTTATATACTGCTTCTGGTGTTAGTGCTGAAGGCACCTTGTCTAAAAAGCAGAAGGGGACCCTAGGACCCAGGCGGGAGAAGCATCAACAGGGCACATAGGCCACACTGCTGTATGTATGTGCCTCCCCAATTCAAACAGACAAAGTAAATTAGGTTGGATCTGCCACAGAAGGGGACTCAGACTTGAAAATATTTATTGTTTGTGCTTAGATGGAAGCATTAGAGTAATTTCCTGGCTCTTTCTGATGTCTTCCCGGGAAAGAGGATTCACAATGAATTACAATTATTTACATTACTACTTTGTTAGAGCTTCAGTAGGAATTGGAGTTTTTTTCTTGTACTGGATGCCTTTCAAATAATAACTCTTCAGCATATTGTTATAAATAAATTCGCCCAATTTAAAAGTAAAACAAGTATAAAATTTATTTCGTGTCCGAGAATTCGTACACGCAACGCCACGATCGAAAAGGAGACAGTGCCAAGCCCGGGATTGGCACTGGGTGAACACAGGTCTGACCTCTACCGCATCAGATCTCCCTCTGTTCACGTCGATTGTTTCCAACAGCTTGCTTTTTATACAGTTTTTCCCATAAAGTCCGGATCCAGGGTATTGTTTTTGCCCATCAGTATATTCATGAAGCACGCTATTCATGAATCTGAGGTGGACAAAAAGCATCCTGCTCTTGATTAATCACTCATCACCAGAGGATGTTATCTGATGGCTCATGATGTTCCATATCTTGGTTCTCGATCCGGTCGTTAACACCTGAGCTGGGAGGGGTTCCTCGGAGATGGTTCATCAGCTCTGCCGGGAAGTTCTTTTTGAAACTGCAAATTTCAGGAGCTCAATGTTTTCTTTGAAAGGTCATCAGTTCTCTGCAGCCTTGTTTTGGGATGTAAATCTGTCCCCGCTCGAGGTTAAGATTTTTCTCTGGGAAAGCTTCTGGTTATTTTAAACTTAGTTATAACATACATTTCGATATTACATATTTGAGCACGAATTTCCCACTTTTATTTATAACAATATGATGCTGGTCCAGCTCTCAACTCTAGACAGCAGGGCTTGGGATATACTGATACATTGAGAAAAGTGGTTGCCAGAAGAAAAATGGTTCTTTGCCTTGTAAAACGTCTAATGTATTCTGCAGATCTGCTTCCTGAAGGTCAGTAGTGACCTGCCCCCTTATCTCTTCCACAGCACCACACAGGACAATTAGGAAAACCTGGTGCTGTCACCTGCTGAGGTTTTCTAAATGTGTTTGTCTCTGTGGAAATTAGTTATCACGGCTGTGATGAGCCAATTCAGCCATTTTCGTTTGCCTCAGCTCTGGTTGTCAGGGCTGTCAGAGGCATGTGGAGGAGGGGTGCACATGTGCCACTTGCAGGAGGCAGCCAGGAGTGGGGGAAGCCTCGTATCTGGAGAGATTCCGCCTCGCAGCCAGGCAGGGCAGGGAAAACTTCCATGATTGGACTGCGAGCAGTTCCCCCCACACACGCTTGCTGGTGGGGGGGTGAGTGCCCAGATGCCCGCGAAGGATGCCCGCCAAAAAAGGGCCCGCGAAGCCGAGTTGGGGGAGGAGTTTGGGGGCACATAAAACCAGCTACAGCAACGCCACGCGGTGTTTTGCTTTGGGGTCGCTGGGGGAGTCGGCTTCACCCTTTCTGCTCCTAATTTCGCACCCTCTTCCCTGCCTGCCCGCCCGCCTGCCGGCTCGCCCTCGCACCTGTCCTGCCTCGCTGCCGCTTCGCCCGGCGTCCTTGCCTGCACCCAGCCTCGCTGCGTGGAGATTGTGCCCAGCTCGCCACGGAGACTGTGCAAGCGCACTGCGATTCGCAACACGCGCGGTCCATCTGCCAAATCGATGATAAATAGCCAGGGTTCTGTGGTAAACCTGTTCCCTGTCTTCTGTTCCTTCCCTTCCCCCCCTTTTCTCTTTTTTTTCCCTACTTTTTTTTTTTTTTTTTAATAAATGGTTTTCAGATATAATATTGCTGTTGTTTGTGTTTGATTTTTCGTCAGAAAAATATATCAAAAGAACCCTTCCTGGCTCCTCCTTCTTATAGTGGAACGGGAGGACTGTTGTGGCCTTTGGTGTTATAATAGCCACACAAAAATTAAAATAATAGGATCCCAATTGGAGAATTAATTAAATTTCAGAGTTGTAGTTAAGTGAGAAAGGACTTCTTTCAAACAACTCACACCTTGCTCAGGATCAAAATAATCCTTTGAAATGGCCTAACAAAACTTTGAAAGGCTGGTAAGATCAGAAGAGTTCTTGATCTACTCAGATGAACAATAAGGAGCAGAAGAGCTACGTGTTATTTGGAATGTTGTAATATATGAATGATAAAGTAATTTTTCACTGTGCTAACACCACCGCAAAAGAAAGCAGATCTGTGTGAAAGAAGGACACTCAGTTTTAGAAGGACAAGAAACACATTATTCAGTAACTCTAAAAAGTTGTAATGAATCAAGGATTCCTGTCTAGGGTGTACAGAGTGTGAGCTGTAAACAGAGTGATTAATGTGGAGAGCCTCTGATAGATTACCAGCTTTAGAGCTTTATAACAAACAAAGTGTTCTGTGATGGTGATGTGCCCAGCTTTCTGTTTTTCATTAGTCTGTATTCCTTATTTACACTTTTCAAAAGAGTGTATTTTAAAGAGAGCCTTTTCTTGTACTTGGCTATTAATGTGATGCAGCAGATGCTGGCTGATTAGCAAGGAAGGTAAGGTGTTTACTAGTTTTGTAGAGTGATAGGAAGAAAACAGAAGCCACAAAATGGACTATGACTTGCTGAGACATACTCACTGACTGAACAGAAAGCACAGTGTCAGTGACAATGCACAACTGAGGGGAGAAAAGAAAAGATGAGAAGAGGCTTTTGGTACTTTAGAACTTCCTAGTTGTACAGGGAGAAATCATGGTGGAGGGTATCTATCAGTGTTTTGATTTCACTGCAATGTATATTTATGCAGTGCCCTTCTACCTTAATCTTTCTTTTCCCTTTATTTTGTTATGCTTCTCTTTGCATATGTGAATTTGCAAAAGGAGAGGGAAAATATGTGTGAAATGTTTGGGCTGCTCTCCAGTTTTTCTCCCAGATTACCATGTCAGGACACAGTTGGAATGGGGGGGGGCATGAAACAGTTGAAGGACTACCAGCACTTCTGCCTCAGCCTTGACAGTCAGCACAAAGCCCTTGGCCACTCAGGAGCTGTGGCACATCAGCTTTAATGATCAGATGTGGCATGACCTGTGTGTGAAACTTGTCATGAGCTGAGAAGTATTAGTGCCTGGAGGGGAGTCAGCAGATCCCCATAGATTTCTGGAGGTTCATACCTCAATGAAGCTGGGGGAGACTCTAGTGTTTTTTTTGCTTTATCAGGTTGTGACCTTCCGAGGGACATTTCCCTGGAAAATCAAGTGAATGTGGCCTGATGAAAATTCAGGCCCCTAGGTGATGGAGTGGACTATTCATTCTTTTCTGTATCTTTATAAAATCCATCTGTGCCTTGTCTCCGCTGTGATTTTCCACTGCAGGCAGACATGGTGTTGTGAAAAGAAGCAAATAATTTTCTTCATCCCTTTCCATCTAGGTCCTTTTCCCTGCCCTGAATGTTTCTGTGTAAGTCCAACCTATGGAGAAATGAGCACAGCTTAAGGGTGTTTGAAGTCTTGGGCAAATTTCCTTTTTTCTTTGGACTGACTCTGCTTTTTCAATACGAGTTGAGGTGAGGCATGTTAATTTTGGGCAGAAGAACTAGGAAAAATACAGATCTTGGCCTGACAAGGTCTCCTAGAACAGCGGTGGCAGTATCTCTTATAACACCTGCACAAAATAATTGTTACATGGTCATCATTGTGGACAAGAGAAAAGGACCAAAATTCACTCTCTGTAAATAAAAGTATTTTTGGAGATTCAGTATTTTAATGGATTTTATATTTCCAAATCCATTTGTACAAATGTATATATTTAGGAATACTTGCAATACCAAACTGCATGGGATGATTACCAGAAAACGTTATTAATGATACATGTCATGTACCCCAGAATGGCAAAATTAATGCTGTCTATGCAATATAATTCAATCTCTTTGTGTAGCTGTATTTTTGATACTCTTCTGTTTCAGACTACATGTGTATTTTGCGCTCTCTTTGCATAGGGTATGTGTAGGCAGCGCTCAGTTAACAAGCTTCCATGTGATAATTATTGCCCACAAGTCAGTCTGCCCTGAAGAAAATATAATGAATTTTCTCCTTGGTTTTCAATAGTTCTTGTCAAATTACAAGAACCTGAGAAAATTACAGAAAAAAAAAGCTGGTAGGGTTTAGCAATTCAATTCTGATTTTATAGCTGGTAGGAGAAAGGCTTAGACAAGAGAACACTCAAATTTTTTTTTTTTTTTTTGGTCATAACTAATCCCAGATCTTTTAGATGTAACCTAAAGAAAAGCAGCAGTATTCAGTTCTTGTGACCTAGATGGTTTCCTCTAGAGTAAGTGCTGCTGCTGAGCAGATTCTGTATTCACAAACTTAACAGATAGCTCTGTTATTAGATAACATTCAGTTTTGACAACATCACAGTGTTACTGGAGGACACCAGATTTTTAATTACATTTCAACAGGAAAGTGTAACATTATTTTGAGATACTTTCTGCCCACTGAAGCCAAAAAATTTAGCAGAACTTCACAAAAATTAGAAGATGCTGACAACTGTCCTAAAATGTGGGTGTCTGACAGTGCCAGAGTAAGCTGTCAGTGCCACTTCCTGCAAGTGCAGAACTTGCTGTGAAGCAGTGAGGATAGCTTAACTTCTCTTATTCTGTTTTTTCTTTTTGTTATTGTAAGAAATACTAGAAAAGGAGAAAAAAATCAGGAGTGTGATTAAAAAATTGATTACTCTTCTTATCATAATCTTGCTAGACCCTTTCTGGGTAACTCTCACTTTAAAAAACTTGCTGCCTGTCATGAAATCCATGGTTGATAGGAAGGAAAGAATAGAAAGGTTTTTATTTACAAGCTCCCAGTCTTTATCTCTTCAAATTACTGCAGCTGCTAGAACTGAACTTTGGTAACTCATGTCAGACTCTTCAACTTATGTTGACATCTGATCTTTAAGGCATTTCTTTTAAAAGCAATTTTCCTTAACATTCTTTGCCCCAGGGCTCAAATTTACATAAATTCACAATTACTGAGAATGGCTTCATATACAACTGTATTCTTGCATTCAGTAACAATAACATTGTTCGATTAAATGATAGCTTTATCAACAAGGAGTAGGCATAGTCTTTTAAGCAACATATTTAATGAAGTTACAAAAAACCACCAAACCCCAAACCATTGTTCTAAGTCCCTAATGATCAACAATAGCTGTTAAGTAAATGAAGGTGTGTTTGTTTCTGCCAGGAGGCAAGCTGGAAAACAAAACCAGGCAGTGTTCTGAAAAATTGTATTAAATGAGTTAGGTTTAAATTCTTTATGATCAAATGAATATAAGAATCTTTTTAGCCTATCTTTTAATTGTCTAAGCCTTTTGGTTTGCTAAAGTGATAGATTCTGAAGTGTCCATGGTTTTCTATTGTGAGCAAATTCCTTGTCTTAAATTAGAAAAGTAAAAAAAAGATTAGCAATATGGATAGAGCTGATTGTCTTTACCTTTCAAATTTTTTTGTTTCAGACCACTTCAACATTGTTTAATGGATGGTCAAACTGCCTTACAGGGAGTTAAAATCTGCTGTTAATTAAGCTTTTTTAAAGAGACCTCTTTTCCGAGAAGTAGTTGAGAACACTTCAGGTTGAAAAACATGCACTAATTGTTTTCCTGGTAAGTATATTTTGAGCTAGAATGTGATTTATGTCCTGTTGCATAACGGTTGTATTGAACTATTTTGGCTGAGTGTTTCCGAGAAAATGGTGTGCATGCTATTTTGCCTGTTTCTCTGTAATTGATTTCCTGGATTTTCTTGCTGTGAGAAATGATTCATAAGTTTTACTGTGTTATACACCTTTGGATACTGTGGCTAAATCGGACACAGGCCCGGAAGCCTAAGAAGCTTACAAAGGGCATGAAGGAGGGGTAGAATCAAAGACTCAGATCTGAAGCTCAGCGGGGGGGGAATTGAAGTTAGGGTCTGTGGTCACAGGAAAGTCAAGGGAAGAAAGTAGTAAGTATGGAGAGCAGAGAACTGTTTGTGTAGAAGGTCAAGCTGCAAGGGCAAGAATCAGTGTTTAAATTAAGAAAATAAATCAATAACTGAAAAAAGAATAAAGATAGCATGGACTAGGTGAGATTGGCATATTTAAAGTTATTAAATAAATTGTGATGATGAAATTAAGATGAAAAAAATTTTAATAAAAGGTATACCTTCCCTTAAGGCACAAGAGACAGTAGAAGATTAAGTTTGTCAAAGTTAACAGAACTGGAAAAAACCCTGGTATCAGTGTAGGAAGAAAGAGTGTATAAAGAATATGTGAAGATACTGGATGAATGTGGTCAACCCTGAGAAATGAAAGGAGTGATGGCAGTCAGTGCAATCTGGATCTAACTAGTGATTTGATTCAGTGCTTTACAAAAGCTTAACAGAAAACTTAATTAAAAACACCTCAGGAAAGAGCAGTATTAATTGAAAAGAAATTGTCTTCATGTCTGTAAAGAAATGATGGTGACAGGAGGGGGAGCTGCCTGGATGAGAGCATATGTGCATTACGTGGGTGTGTGAAAAGCATTTTTTTCCAAAAGACTGTTTTGCCAAGCCAAATTTTAGTTCTTTGTTAGTGATTGATCCAGAAGATGGAATAATCTTTTAGCAAGTATTGCACTGGCAAAACTCCCTGTGCACATTTAACTTCCAGTAAGAAATTAATAAACCCAGAAAACATTTTCTAATACATTTGTGAAAAATCAATCTCCTAACTAAGATTCACTAGAACAGTAATTACTCACAAAGGAGAAATGAGACACCACATCACCTGCAAGAGGAGAAATAGCAGAAGGGTACTTAGGTATTAGGTTGCTGCTAAACTAGACAGTTAAAACATATGAAGAAATGCAGAAACCCAGCCAGTACAGCCTCCACTGATATGTTAATGTATTTTCCCAGTTTGGAGTTTAATGCCATCAATTTTCCATGAACATCAAATCTCTGTGTTGAGATTCCTTTCTTGATCCCACTTCGCTACAGCAACACAGCTATTGGAAGGGAGAGCTGAGAAACACTGCCAAACTGGTCACAGGGCATAGACATGCACACAAAGCCAAGAGCTCCTGAATTCCATGGGATTCTTGAATTTCCATGGGATCTGAATTTAATGATCTGTTGAAGAAATATTATGATGTGGAACATCTATGAATAAGAACTTCTGGAGAAATGTTAACATGTCAAAGAGTTCAGAGAGTCAAGTGACACAGATGTCCACTCCCTCTGATTTACATAGTGTGGGATGGAGGAAGAGTTTCTACTTAGGCCTTTTCATCACCAAACTTGGGAGACTGTAGCAGGAACATTAAAAAGCTGCTGTGTTGGTTTGAAAACAAACCAGTGAGAGATCACAAGTCAGGATTTAAATCAGTGGGAAAATAAAATTAGAAACAAGTGAAATAATATAACAAAGAGCACTGACAAAGTCAGATACAACCTGACACCCTGTTAGGGTGGTGGTAGCAGTCCAAATGAAGTAGCTCAGTTGAAGCAATGATCCTATGGAAGGTCCAGTCTCCAGCTGAAGGTCCAGTGGTAGCTTTGTCCTCTGGTAACCCAGTAGACAAAACCCCCTTAGGCAGTTCTGAGGGCAGGTTATATCCAGGTGGGAATGCTTGGCTCCTCCCTCCTGGGTGGAGCCTCTCACAATAGGATGAGGTAAGTCCATGAGTCATGTGGGGGTTTCTTGATGGCCCATTGTCTGTTATCAGGGGTGGGTCATTAGCAGGCGATAACAGCTAATGGCCCACAGCTGGTGGTAATAGAATACTTAAATACATCTATATTTTAACCTAGGACAGCTGCCTAAGTGTGTGTTTAAAATGTGATGTGATGTCACAGTACTAATAGTAATCTTTTCATGAACTCATAACAAAGAACTCTGAATATCGGAAAATATTCTAAAGTAAATACTGGGGAATATTCTGAAGAAGAGAGCAACATGAGCATTTGAAAGTAACATATGGTAACAGAGGGTGCAAATAGTACTATTGATGATCTTAACTGCCATTCGACCTGAGTATTTAGAGGGTATATTTTCAAGATAAAAACATTTTTTGTGTAGCTGAAATGCACTGAAGGCTAGCAGATACATTAAAATTGTGTTGGAAATTAGGTGTTTTACCAACTGTTTAATTTGAAACAATGTAAACAAGTTAGATATTGAGATGGAGTCAAATGTAATGGGAGGCTGTGGGAAGTGTTTATTTTCCTTTCAGTGCATTTGGGGATTTCTATGCAGAAGCTAACTTATATAAATCCACAGAATGAATTAGATATGAATCCCTTGTGAAACAGATCTCTGTGGTTTCAAAGGGCAAACAATATGAACAACATGAATTCTGTAAAACTATTCTGCAGTGCTGATTAGAAGAAAAAAAGAAAAGAAAGGAAGTCCTAAGTCCATTTCAAAAGATGTTGTTCAGTAGCAAAGACAGGCTGAGCTTGTGGAAACTAGTGGAAAACTATTGACTTTTATGGACCTGAAATTAATTCAGCCACCTATCTGAAGTAATTCTTGAATTAGTTCAAAAGCAGAATGCCATATGCTTTTTAACTCACCTTGTTAAGGGAATAATCTCTGCATAACAAGCAAACCAAGGGAACTGAGGCATATCAAAGGTCAAGGGACCAATTACTAAAAGCATCTTCACAGCCATTGACACTGATGATTAAGATTCTGACAAATTTTGTCCAAAAAGTACTTCTAGCCTGGAAGAGTCTCTGACCAAAGAAGGATCAAGTAGCAGTACAAATTATTTTTTTAATGTCCAAGATAGCTTCGTCTAAAAAGTGGAAAGTTATGGCTTCATTTAAATATGTGACACTAGGCCAGGAGTTAGAGGGGCCCATTGACAGAGCACTAAACCAGCTTGGAATGGGGAAAGGGACAAAACAGGCTCGCCGGTGATGAGCAATGGGATGGTGTGCCAAATCTTGAGCAAAGGAGCACTAACGGGAACCCTCAATTTGCTTCACCATGTTTTGGCTACAAAGTACCACATGTGGAAATGTTCCTACACCAATGCAGGCAGGAGAGGAACAAAGAAGAGGAGCTTGAGGCTTTGGCCCAGTCCCAGAGATTTGACATAAGTGAAACCTGGTGGGATGAGTCCTGTGACTCGAGTGCCCTGTTGGATGGTTACAGGCTCTTCAGGAGAGATAGGCAGGGCACAAGAGGCACAGGGGTGGCACTGTATGTGATAGAAGCCTGGAATGTATGGAGCTCACAGGTGGCAATGGCACAGTTGAGAGCCTCTGGGTAGGAATCAAGGGGCAAACAAATAAGGTGGAGGTCATCCTGGGAGTCTTCTATAGACCTCCTGGCCAGGACAGTGGCACTGATGAATTATTCTTTGAGGAAATAAGAGATGCTTCCATGCTAAACACCCTCGTCCTTTTGGGGGAATTCAACTTGCCAGAAATCAACTGTACACAAGCTGATACAACCTGAGCCAAAAGGTTCAAAAAAAACTGGATGACAACTTTGTTTATGGAATAGGTCCTAAGGGAGCCAACTCAGAAAGACACTGTCCTTGATCTGCTGCTTGTCAACAGGGTGTATCTTGTGAAAAAAGTGGAGATAGGGGCCATCTTGGCCACAGCAACCATGAGGAGATTGAGTTTAAAATCTATGTTGACAGAAGGAAAAAGGCCAGCAAAACCTCAATTCTGGACATGAGAAGAGCAGACTTCAGGATGCTCAGGGAATTAATAAGTAAAGTCCTCCTGGGAAGAAGTTTCTGCAGGTGCTAGGGTCTGTCAGTGATGATCACTTTTTAAATATCACCTCCTTAGGGCACAGGAGCAGGAAATTCCCAAATGCTGGAAGGCAAGCAAGCAAGGCAGAAGGCCAGCTTGGCTGAGCAGGGATCTTCTCTTGGAAATAAAGCAATAAAGGAAGATGTATGCCCAGTGGAAGCACAGTCAGGTGACATGGGAAGAATACAGAGATGCTGCTCACCACTGCAGGGAGAAAATTCATGCTGCTAAAGCTCAACTGGAGTTGAATGTCAAAAGGCAGTGTAAAAATAGTTACAGGATGAGGATGGTCACAAACAGGGGCATGGACAACACAGAGGTGTTTGACACATTCTTTGCCTCTGTCTTCAACATGGACGAAGGAGCAAGAGGGTCTCAGTGCCCTGAACTGGAGGACTGTGACTGTGAGAATGACCAGCTTCCAGCTGACCCTGAAATTGTGCCAGATCTGCTGCTCTGGCTGGATCTTAACAAATCTATGGGGCCTGATGGGATTCATCTGTGAATCCTTGAAGACCTAGCTGATGTCATCGCTAAACCTCTCTTGATGACTTTTGAGCAGTCTTGGGAATCCTGAGAGGTCCCAGCTGACTGGAAGCTGGCAGACACTGTCCTGATTTTCCAGAAGGGCAAGAAGGAGAACCCTGGAAAGTACAGTTCTGTCAGCCTCACCTCAGTGCCCTGTAAAATCATGGAAAAGATTATCCTGGGAGGTATTGAAAAACACTTGAGAGACAAAGCAGTTATTGGTCACAGCCAGCACAGCTTCATGAAAGGAAAGTCCTGCTTATCAAATCTGATTTCCTTTTCTGACAAGATAACCCACCTAGCTGATCAGGGGAAGCCAGTTGATGTGTCCTTTCTGCATTTCAGTAAAGCTTTCAACACTTTCTCTCACATTGTCCTGTTCTGCTCTGCACTGGGGTGGCCTCAAGTTTTGGGTGCCACAGTATAAGAAAGACATTAAACTGCTAGAGAATACTCAAAGGAGGGGCAGACACTGATCTTTTCTCTGTGACCAGTGACAGGACCCGAGGGAATGGCCTGGAGTTGTGTCAGGGGAGGTTTGGGCTGGATATTTGGAAAAGGTTCTTAACCCAGAGGGTGGCTGGGCACTGGAACAGGCTCCCCAGGGCAGTGGTCACAGCACCAAGCCTGACAGAGTTCAAGAAGCATCTGGACAATGCTCTCAGGCACATGATGTGACTCTGGGGTGTCCTGTGCAGGGCCAGGAGTTGGACTCAGTGATCCTTGTGGGTCCCTTCCAAGTCAGCTTATTCTGTTATTCTGTTTTTCTGTGAGACGTCCACTAGCTCTCTGGGCAACCTGTTCCACTGTTTCATTGCTAGATAGCCAAGCCAATATAGTTTGGCCTATCGAAACTAAGCATTCACTCATCTTACACAGGCAAGATTCCTTGGGTGAAAATGAGCAAACAAAGCAAATTGTCAAACTGGGTTCTGAAAATCAGGGTCATACAGCACTTGAGCACCGAGTTCAGGATCCTAGAAAGAAGAAACTGGAGAAGGTCATCGTTGAAGGATAATAAGATTAAAATACTCATGGATTTTTCCTCCAGTTACCTCAGTTTCTGGAGGAGAAATCTTCAGCAGAGGACATTTTGTAGTGACATAAATTATATCTGTTAACACAAGCCAAGGGCTTACTTTAACTGCTTAATATTTTCTTGTTCACTGCTCCAACTAATTTCCCTTTGTCAGTTATGAGAGAGTCTGCTACAGGAGATACAGCATTGGAGGTTGAGTTGCAGCCATCGAAGGCACAGAACAGATAAATATATTTGCTGGACATAATTACATATGAGAAGTCAATTCTGATTGCCTGGAGTGGATTATAGGTGGATGTATTAATTACCTTGCTTTCTAATTTGCTGACAATTAAGGTAACGCATATACAGAAAAATATCTCATAGTGTTCAAGAATACTAATATTAAGATGTGTTTTCATTTCCTGCTGAAATTGAATGAGAACATTTAAAGAAGCAGCATGTGATCCAGAACTGTTCAATTCCTTTTTTTTTTTTTTTTTTGCACAGGAGATCTATGCTGTTGACACTGTTTCCTCAGAGAAAGTCACTGAGAAGGGACTTGAGAGATTTTCCAGCATCCATCTGAAAGTAAACATGAATGTTTTCTGTTAGCAAATGCAGAAAGAGATGGTAGAGGAAAAGGAGTAAGAAGAATCTGAGAGCACTCTGAAAGAGCTATATCATTCTATTAGCCGGCTCAGATGTGACATCAGCCTTCAGCAGAGTTTTGGGAAAAAGTGGGCAGGAAGGGAAATGTGGAGGATAAAGACTGTTTTAAATTATCCTAAGGTAACTAAATTTTCTTGCATTAGATCCATGAGGCTTAAATAATCTCCAGTCTCTCTTTTTTTTTCAAAGCAACTAGGTTTTATGTGAAAAAAAATATACTGATACCATTCACATGTTTATCATAATGTAATGGTTTGGCTCTGACCCAGAATGAGCACCCCTTTTCCTTAGTCATCTATAATTATAACGTTAGTCAAAGTAATTCTAAAAGAAAGGAAACACAGACTTTATTTGTGTACCCAACTGGACTGTCTTTAAGTGAAGTCAGTTTAAATTATACATAGTTAATGGCATTATCTTTGTTTTATCAAAAATTTCTGAAAAAAAAATTGTGGGATGCCTACATATATATTTTGAAAGATATTGCTGACTTTATACTAACAGTAATCAGTATTTTACTAATCTAGTGTAAGCATTAATTTATTACCTTAAAACAGATTTCTTTTATGGTTGTTTCTTGTGTGTGCAAGGGAAGACTTTTGATGTTCTCAATACTTTAATCTTCTTGTCATCCAGCAGTTGAGATTGTAATAGATGTACAATATACCTATATTATTATCATATAGGAAAATGAACTAAACAGTTAAATGTTATGAATCACCTTTTCTAGTTCTGATTTTAGTGCAGATACTACAACCTACTGCAGCATAAGTACAGCACAGCTAGTAGTATGGTATAACATAGAGCTGCCAACTCTGACTTCTGTCACTTAAACTGGTAACTGCAATAGTCAGACATGAAATATGAATATAAATTAAAACCTCTACCCTGTCTGTTTAAAACAGTGTATGTGTGGTCTATATGCAATTCCGGTTAGCACAGAGAAAAATCTCCCATACTGAATAGGCCTTTAGAGCTTAATTCTAACTGTATTCATTGCTTTTACCAAGGAATGACTGAGGGTGATTATCAGGGAGAGATGACCTGGAAGATTCATGAGGAAAGCTTAGAGACTATGGCTGGAGTTTAACACCCTTTAGGTCAAAGCTGCTGAAAGACAGTAGGCACTCATTCTTTCTTTGCCAACTGTGCTCCAGTACTGAATATCCTTTATTGCTAAACACACTCAAAAAGATTGCCTACGCTGCCTAGGGCCTGAAATGTTGGTATAGACTACATGTTAAAACCCTGGAGTGCAGAGCAAGGGACTTTGGGAAGGCAGGCTACTTCAGGTAGCTGAAGTAGTCTGAAGTAGCTTTGCAGAAGCAATGAAAAGCATATGCTGGGTGACTAGATTTGTTCTCTTATAGGAAAGTGTTATGAAGCATAGGACACTAGTGTAAGTATTGGGATTTGAACCTGACATGGTTTTGCTTATGATGTGTGGCACTTACAAACTATGTTTGTTCTCAGCATTGACTGGTATTTTTTTTCCAGAAAGCATCAAAGATTCTTTTAAGAAATAATCCTGGGGTCATGAAAAGTTTGTAAGAGCTCTTCTCTCTCCTGACAATATATGTAAAGTGCCCACCAGTCTCAGGGCAGGAAAGTTTCTTTCCTTTTTTGGTATTATTCCCTCACCTCTCACCCGCATACACAAAGGCAAACACAATCAACTTCTGCCTAAAGTCATTGCAGAAAAGCAGTTTGCCCTGACTGTCCACTTTTACATGAATTTCCAGTGCCTCAGTTGCTCATGTTGTTGAAGTCTGTGTTTCTCATTCTCGTTGTTATTCAGAGCCTGGCACTGCACCAGTGTACTTTCCTGAGCTGTGGAGGCAGCTCAGGTAGCTTTCTTGAAATTCTTCCCTATGACTGCCCTCTCTTTTGGTAAATTTTGTTGCTGCAAATCAAATAGACTATATAGCCACTTCTGCTGAAGAATAGGAGCAGGTGCCAGCTCTGTGATAAATCTTCACTCTAAAGCCAGAAAAGCCAGCTTTTTGAATGCTGCTTGGCATGGTTGGCTCAAGAGCTGCTACACACATGCAGTCCATTGATTGATACACCTGTTTTTCCTCTGTATAACTGAAGCTCCTGTTGGCTCTAATCTTCACTTCCTGATGCATTGCTTTTAGAAAGCAACATTATGTTTGTTCCCTGTGTAAAACCTACTGTTCATGCAGTGGAACTATTCCCATTTGAAAAGCACAAGCTGCAAAACTCATTAAGTACCCATGACAGAATACACATGGATGTAGGTCTCAGGCAGAATAATAGGTTCAGTGTTCTCATTATTTCCAGTAGAAATGAAATCAAAAGGTTTAAAAATACATGGAAAATAAGTTTTCTGCTTAGTTACACTCCAAGCTTTTTCATACTAGACTTCTAAAACAAAATATAAAATATATGGCTTTTTTGTCATGCTTCTTTAGGTAAAAAATAAATAAAATAAATCTGGGTCTAACAGATGACTTCTTTCTCCAGTTCTGTTCAAAGGAAGTCTTTGCTCCGTCTTCTTTCAAGCTATTAGAGCTCAGAGGAATGGTGCCAAAAGACCAGTGCAGGAAAGTATGTGTTTGTCCCATGAACGCATTTTTCCTGCCTCTTTACCAATGTCTAATAGTGCAGCTCTGACCACCCTAAAAATACAGATTTGAACAGTAGAGCTCTTGATGTAATGCTTTTCCTACGTGCCCATGACCAGAGTGCTCGTTGCTATTGTTGGTTGACTGAACTTGTCATATATTTAAGTAGTTGTCATAGGGCTGGAATGATCTGGTACGCTGGATGAATACAAAAAAGTTGACATTACCACATTCCTTATGTTTTTGCTTTACAAGGTTGACGGGTGAGTAATTATGAAGGCAATCTTAGTGGCAAATTAGATTATCAGGCACAAATCTGCATTTCATATTCTTGAAACTAGAGCCATATGACCTTGTTTTGTGTTTCTAACCAGATGAGGATAATAATGTACTCAAATCTGAGGAAACAGGTACTGTGTAAAGTAAATCCTTCCTTCCGAGTGTACCTAAACCAAGAACATAAAGAGTGGTTCATAAGTTAGAAGAAATTGTAAACACAAACCATCAGGCCCTGCTAAAACCTAACCAGAATATCTCAGTAGGTAATTTTTGAACTGTGTATGCCATAGAGACTCTTGTTTTCCTTCTGCTATGCAAAGCAACTAGCAAGATTTTGATAAATATTAAAATACATAATATTCTCTAGAATCTTGAATTTGCTTGAAGTATATTTTTACCTGTAGTTATTTGAACAGGCAAAATGCTGTCTGAAAAGCTATACCAGTATATGCTAGCAAATCCAAAGCAAGATTAAAATTTATTGCCAGCACAGCATTAATTCTCATTCCTCTGCATTTTGTTACAGTTACCAGAAATATAGGAAGATGCTCATAGAATAGAGTTCCAATTGAACAATTAATTTCTCTTCTTCAGCAAATATATAGACATATGCTTCTTTAAGAATAATTGTCCACTTATTGTTTCTGTACTTATTTGTAAGTATCTCACTTTTGATGGATCATGTTATGCACAATTTTCAAAGAACATAATCTAATTAATTTCCCCATATTTTTTCTCCCAACTTTTGTTTTTTTCTGTTCCTAACACTCTAATCACAGCCGCAACTATGATGAGATAACAATATTATCTTATTTTACAAAAAAAGAAACAGCGACAAAGGGACTTTCTTAAGCCAGCAATGAGTCAGTGGGAAAGGCAGAATCTAAACCTACTTTCAAGCTAATTTCTGACCACACTCACACTTCCGTAACAAGCAGCCTGGCATTTTGATTGCACTTGTGAGAATGTATGCAGATTAGGCTCCAATTAGGCATGTTGAAAATGAGAAACATGGAACCTGGCTGTACTGAGAGTTTCTCTGAATCGTGGCAGGGTAATGGATCCTTCCCTGAGGACTGTCTTTTACTCCTCCTTGCTAAAAAATGCTACTGCAGAGGAACAGCTAATGAAATTACTTGTGACCCATCATTGACTCTGGTCGGAAGCTAGCCTGCTTCGTGAAATGTATTAAAATGACACAATGGTTTCTGCAGAGAATATGTAACTGTGCACTCTATGGCCAGCTGCCAGAATTTTGCTCAGTACCTTAAGAAGTCATGATGACAGAACTGGATTCATTTACAAAACATCAATCCAAAACATCCTGTCTTTATCTACCTGCCCTTATGTCTCATTTGCTGCACAATTTGCAAGTGCCAGAGCACTTGGGACAGACTATGCAAACAGACCGATTAATTCCCTTCCTGATTAATTCCTATGCACCCTCAGCCCCGCATGCCACATGAGCATGCCCATAGGATTGCCAGGCACAGTGAGCTAAACCAAGATACTATAGCTGAACTTGCCCTTAGGTTCAGATGTTCACATTCACTTGTTATTTTGGTGAGGTGTGTACAATTTTGCTGTAAGTAAAAGCAAGAGAAGGAAACAGACATTCGAAATATGAACATACCAAATGGATTAAGAGGCAGGTGCAGATATTGGTGACAGGATGTTGTGATTTCTCTGAAACAATGGAAATGCTCCCCTTTAATGGAAATAATGGTGACCTAACGCTAGAGTCTACTGCCAGCTCCCTAGCATGATAATATACTGCATGTATAACAAGGAAGACAGGGAACTCTGGAAGCATTTAACTTGGAAATAAGGAGCAAAATGCAGATAGACAATATGTCATTAATCATGTATGGAATCTGCCAACCACTCAACATCTCTACTCGGGTGAAGAAATTATTAGCTACTTTTAAAGACTCTGAATGATTATGAAGCTGATCTGACATTTAAGGCTGAGTTGGAGCTCCTTTCTTGGTTTTGATTTTCAGCCCAAGTTTTCAGATCTGAGAGAAGGTGGATGCCTCTAACTGAAAGCTAATGAGATCTACAGGGGATCAGCATCTCCCAGAATTACATCCTCACATTTGACCTCCAGAGGCTTATTCTTCATATCCCTGATGAAATAGGACTGATGTCTGAGTAGGTCTGATGATTGGTGTTTTAAGTACCTATGCAGAATAGAAAATCAAGCAATGATTCTTTTTCTTCCTGAGTCATGCATAGCTAAGGGACCCAAAAATAGCTATTAGGTTGTTTCCTTTCACAACAGCCTCTTCTAACACAGCTGCAGAATATTCATGGGAACTACTTGATAAAATCACCATGATATCATTAGCAGCAACTGTGTTTCTGTCTTGAAATGCTTATCAGAGGAGAAAAAGCAAGAAAAATTAAATTATATTAGAGCTAGATGTGAATGTATTTGTTTCCTCATTCATTTTTATATTTCTGGCTGAAAAATATACAAGCTGGCTATATGCAGTTCTTTCAACTCAGCCTTCTTCTCACCTTGTTTTTTTTTTACTAAAGTCTATAGCTACTATAGCAGAAACTTTCAAAATAAAATCTAGTGAACTACAGAAGAATTCGTGAACTATAGCAATTATCTGTCACTTCTACTAGTTACTGGAAGCTTTATGCTGAGGGAAGACAGACAAGTCAGATACAAAATTAATCAACACAGCATCCACACATCTCACTGACTGTGTGTATATCTGATAAAACTCATCAGATTCTTTCTATAACCAACCAACCTCTCATCAAGAGTAGAAAAGAAAATCAGACTTGGTTTGAGAGCCTAAACCCCATTTTTTATGGCTGCTGCTTCCCTTGGCCATTCTGCACAACCTTAAGCACAGCATTACACAGCATTTGTGCTATGTTGTTTTAACAACCCTTTTGGCTGTTAAGAAATTATTTGACAGGAAAAATTTTGTGAAAATTCCTACTAGAGCAGTAGTCCCAGAACCCCCCTCTCTAGGTCATCTGATTGATCTGAGCTGTTGTCAGCACTAAGCCATCAGTGTCATCCAGTGACCATCCAGATTTGTGATGTGGCATATCACAGACCTGACAAAACAATTTTGCCGGCCGTGCTTAAGTACTATTTTGCTTTATAGAAATTAATGTATACTCTTGTCTGCCATCAGAAAAGATATCTAGGCCAGATCTTGTGAATAATGGTATAGAAATGCTTGCACAATAGCAGAACCATTCTTCTGACATACAGAAACTTTATGGTGATGACATCTCACCATGAACAGAAGTCCTGGTGCAAAAGCATTACAAAAGCAATACATTTGACATGTAATTTAAATGCATGTTTAATTTGACTATGCATGCACTGCTAGTAAATATCTCTACAGGTATATGCACAATTCCAAGCATGGGTTTTAGTTCCATAATTTCTATAATCTTTAATCACAATCTGCCCATCATGATGAATATACATCACTTTGAACTCCTCTTGAATGGTTTGCAGAGTCTAAGTGTAAGGCCCTTTTTCAGGAAACAGCTGAGCAGACATTTTTAAAATTTTTGAAGTTACAGTTGGTACCAAAATCTGTGCCAGACGACATGTTACTGCCACCTTCAGCTCCAAGTGGCATTTTTGCCCTTGCCTGGACAAGTCACTGGACGTGCAGATGCATAGTGGTGTGAGTGCTCAGATTAGGTGGTGGTGAGTCAAGAGTTAGATGTTTTTGTTCTTCAGCCCCGGGACACATAGCATAGGGAGATACCTTCAAAGAGAGGAGTGTGAAATGCCTGTTTGATCTCCACAGACCTGCATGACCTTACTGCAGACAAGACCATGGTGCTATGCAATAGAAAGTGAAAATCACAAGTTCTCTCCTTTCTATACACCAATGAAACCATTGCATGTAGACTATGAGGATTCACGAAATGTGATGGTGTATGTGATGCTGTGACCCAGTAGCCATGGCAACGACAGTGCAAAGACAGATTACCTCAATGCTCATTTACATCAACAGCAAAATTGTAGTGATTTAAGCTGGTCCCTTATCCACAAGATGAAAAGCTGCATTTCAGTTCTATGTTACAGTTCTAGTGGCTGCAAAGTTTAACAATGAATAGACCAAAAGTATCTTCTGTTCTGAGAATCAGAAGAAGGAAAAAAAATCCCTGACAGAGCTGTTTGCTTGTCTTTCATTGTAATGTAGACCTGTCAAGTCTCATGTGATGAGCATCAGACTTGTTCTTT
Organism: Gymnorhina tibicen; assembly: GCA_013399875.1. Lineage (NCBI taxonomy): Eukaryota > Metazoa > Chordata > Aves > Passeriformes > Artamidae > Gymnorhina > Gymnorhina tibicen. The sequence continues at coordinate 346,650 of VXAZ01003764.1, read as the reverse complement.
TAGCAACTGCTTTCTCATTCCCTACTGTGGCATCTCCAGTTCATGCATCAGCAGCGTGCTGTCATGCGACCTGATGTGTGAGTCTGGTCTGCTGGGATTTTAAGGATTTGAAGAATCTGCCATGGTCACAAACCCAAGTATCTCTGCAGCAGTGAAGAATCTTCATCTGTTGCTAATACAACATGGTTTACCCCATGACAAGATTCTACGCACTTTAACTGTCTTCTAGCCTGACAAGAACTCCTCACAGATTTTTTTCAATAGGTATATCGGAGATCTATGCTTGAGACAGATCCTGTCTCAGTGCCACATCCACTATCAACTTTTAACTTAATTTCAGAACTGTATTTTGTTGATTTATGCTTGCATTCTTATGAAATAATGTTTAAAATTGGAAAGAAACATTCTTGAGATCTCTAATCACCATTTTCTTGCTCTCTACATTTCCTGTTTACCTAGTCAAAAGATCTTATACTTTTATTCTTTTTAAAAGAAATATCTAAGGAAGACATACCTCAACATTTACATTTTACAATCGTAAGCCAGATTTGAAAACATGGCAGACTGAGCCAGGGGGAACGACCTTTATTGCTTAGTGAAAGCATTACTAATCATTACTCCCTTTTTTTCTGTTCTCTGCATCCAAAGTCCAATCCCAGGATAAGTCAAATGGCATGCTGGAGTAAATGAAATACTGTTTTCTAAAAGGTCAGGGGGTAAAAAGAAAGCCATTTGACCTTATGGAAAAGAATATGAAAGAAATCATCATCCAAGAGGTACAGATCTTTCAAAATGGCTAGAATTCTGTAGCTAATAAGAACCTTTATTTTCTTAAAACAAAAATTGAAAGGATTTGTATGGTGATCTAAGGATTACAAGAAAGGAACTATGATCATTAGTTAACTGTATTTGCCTTGTTATTCTCCGTATTATCTCAGATTTCTTCTACTTCTGAATCTTACTTGCTAATTTTACAGCATGGCCTACACTTTGAAAGTTTTGAAAGCACAGACAATATTTGCTCCCAATATATGCGCTGAACTTGTGAAATTACATTGCATCTATGTTATCTTTACTTATGTAGACCGCTAGCGCAAAATTGAGAAACAGCTTTGTTAATGTCTCCATCATTCCAGAGTTCACGCATCCAAAACAACTCACTTGGTTACAAACCAGCTGCCTCCTGGTGCCTTTATTATTACAAGTTTTCTTACATTTCATATGCAGCTCTGAAAGTTATTGTTTATCTTCTACGTGCTGTTGAATAGTGTTTTGGGCAAAAACCAAACCGTGTTACGAAGATTAAAAAGTGTCCTAAAATCACACTGTTCTGTATCTACATAAGTCAGATTGACTGCATGAACTGTGTTATGGGCAGCATGTTCATTCTAGGTTAGCTTTTGTGATGACTTATGTTATTTGAATAACTTTTGCCATAACCTAAGGAAAATTAATACTTCTCTTACTTCCTTTAGTTTCAGTTAGCAAGTAATAACCAACTTGCTCTGTGAATCCCATAATCCAGCATTTGGTATGGGAAAAAAATCATCCCTGTGAGTGTAGGAAAAGCAAATGAAAAGGAGGTAGTATAATCAGTACAGCTGAAAATCTGAATTGATATTCATGACTACTCCTCTGGTGTTTCTATTATACCTAGTTAAAAGAATAATACATTTTTCTAAACTGGGTCCTCTGTATGTTAACACCTGGTGAAAATACCTATTTGTACTGCACACCACAATGTCGCTGACCACTTGACCGCCCGGTGGCCAAGCGGGCGACTAGCCTGGAGTGTCCCAGGCTGGGGACAACGAAAGGCTTCAAGTGCCCGATGGAAGCTCCTGCAGGAGCTGTTTGCTTGCAGGCTCACAGTGGAGCAGGCAGCACTGCAACGTTACAGTAGCGAGGGCAGAGGCAAAGGAGGAAAGAGAGACTCTTCTGTTGCAGTGTCCCAGTCTTTATTATCTGGCCCGAAGGTCAGAGAGCCGGGATGGGAGCAACCGAAGAGCCCCGAGGGGGCAGACCCAGAGACTTTTATCCCCAAGGGGATGAGGGGAGGAACAAAGGGACAAACCAATAGGGAAAATGACAACTAGTGACGGGTACCCAATAGTTTTAAACTTAAGGAGGGACTAATTCAAACAACCCAATGGGGAACATGGAACCACAGAACTTTCTAGCAACTCATTGAATAAACACAAGATGGGTTGGAACAAAGGCGGGGAAACAACTTAAGATTGATGGTTCGGGGGTATGGTCGGGTCCCCAGGACCACCTTCAGGCTCCTCCTCAGCCACACTATCATGGGCTGGGAAGTCAACCCACTTGATGTTATGGAGGCGGAACCCAAAGTTGGGTTGGGCCACCGCCACACCACAACACTAATTCACAGAAATTATGTTTAAAAGGGAGCTTCAAGTACACTGTGCTTCAAAAATGTTAATATATTGTGACCCAGTAATTAGTAATCAACAGAAACTGCTGCTTAATGAACACAGTGCTCTGTGGACAAGAGTACTCAGCAGGCCACTGGACTATCATGTTTGACCTACAAAACTTCTTTGTGTCCAGCACCATACTATTTCATTCTTGTCCATGTGGGGGGCCGGTGAGCCCATGCCACTGGGGAACATGAGAGTCCTCTGGAGGAAGGTGCCCTAAAAGGAAAAAACAATATCTTATTTAATTACATTGATGTACCCCAGTTCTGTTTCCTGATTGGCTTGTTGGTCTCCCTGCCCCTTTCTACCCTATATGCCCCAGTTCCAGAAAATTCTCCCTTTCCCTCTCTCCCATTGGCCTTCATTCCTCTACTCCTCCCTCTGGTTTCCCCCATTGGCTCCTGCACCCTGACCCCACCTCTGTACCGCCCCTGTGCCCTCAGATCATTGGCCCTGATGCTCTCTCTGCCCCTATCCATCCCCCTATAAAACCTTGGACCCTCCCCAGTTCTCGGTCTTTGTCCCTGGATCCTTCATGTGTGTGGCTGCATTAAATGTCAAAAACAGGGGACAACTCTCAATTTTAATTAAAAAATAAAGTTGTGTTCATTGCAGAAAATAATTTGGAAAAGTACAAATGCAAAAACTAACAAAAAACCCCGGGAACGTGGGATCAGAGACGCTTCTGCCTAACTGGCGTCAGCCCAGAGCAGAGCTCTGTCGGTGCTGGGTGTACCTCAGCTAATCCGAGGTACTAAAAACTTTACCCAAGTCTCAATGATTGAGATAGAGGCCAGCACCAGCGCCGGGCTTCCAACCAGGGCTATTCCAAGGCTGAAAAAGCAAGGCTCCTACTTGGGGGCTTTTCTTTATACCCCTCTAGCTCCTCCCCAGACCACCCACTGTCGGGCCCCCATGGCTTCCTGTGATTGGTCACATCCAATTGCAGAGTTAAATTTTGTAGAATTTGGGAGGTAAAATGTATTACCTCGTCCGAATCGATTCGATTGACAATTCCATATTGAGGGATGATATGCTCAAGGATCACCTTACTCACTGTTTGAGCCGTAGCATTAATAGTGGGAAAGGCCTGAACCCAGTGGGTAAGGTGATCAACAATCACCAATAGATATTCCCACCTTTGCACCTGGGGCATTTTGGTAAAATCAATTTGGATACTTTGAAAGGGTCGTACTGCCAATTCTATACCTCCAGGTGTCGTTTTTGTCATAATTTTCCTATTTACTTTCTGGCAAATCACACACCTCAAGTAATTTGGTTAGCCAATTCGTAAATACCCAAACACCTGAAAGTTCTGAGAAAGTGGTCTGCTAGAGCCTTAGAGCCCCAATGGGTGGTTTGATGGATGCTCCATAGAATCTCTCGGGCCAACTCCTTATTTAATATTTGGTGGCCATCGGGGAGGTACCACCTTCCCTGAGGGTCTTCCTTTCCACCAATTTGTTCTAATTTTTGTCTTTCCGAATCTTTGAAAATTGGCTTGGGTAAGGTATCCTTGGAAGCTACCTTCAATTCCAGTAATTTTGTTTCCATGTTTTCAGTGGCAGCTTCCTTTGCTGCTAGATCTGCCAAATTGTTACCCTTTGCTTCAATGGTGGTTCCCCTCTGATGTCGAGAAGGTATGTGGACAACTGAGATACCTTTTGGTAACTTGAGAGACTCTTAAAATTTTTAGGATCAGTTCCTTGTGTAAAGTATCCTTCCCTTTGGTGGTTAGGAATCCTCTCTCTGCCCAAATCTTTCCAAACGTATGCACCACACCGTATGCATACTTCAAATCTGTATGAATGGTCCCAATGGTTCCAGCTAGCCTGCGGAGGGCTCTCTCTAGAGCGTACAGTTCACACGCCTGGGCTGACCAGGTGGCTGGCAATTTTCCTTTTTCCAATACACGCAAATGGCGTCCATCCACCACAGAGTAACTGGAACATCATTTCCCATTTACAAACCTAGATGACCCATTGATGAAAAGAATCTCTCATTCACCGAGGGGACAATCCAGCAAGTCTTCACNGGAGCTTCAAGTACACTGTGCTTCAAAAATGTTAATATATTGTGACCCAGTAATTAGTAATCAACAGAAACTGCTGCTTAATGAACACAGTGCTCTGTGGACAAGAGTACTCAGCAGGCCACTGGACTATCATGTTTGACCTACAAAACTTCTTTGTGTCCAGCACCATACTATTTCATTCTTGTCCATGTGGGGGGCCGGTGAGCCCATGCCACTGGGGAACATGAGAGTCCCCTGGAGGAAGGTGCCCTAAAAGGAAAAAACAATATCTTATTTAATTACATTGATGTACCCCAGTTCTGTTTCCTGATTGGCTTGTTGGTCTCCCTGCCCCTTTCTACCCTATATGCCCCAGTTCCAGAAAATTCTCCCTTTCCCTCTCTCCCATTGGCCTTCATTCCTCTACTCCTCCCTCTGGTTTCCCCCATTGGCTCCTGCACCCTGACCCCACCTCTGTACCGCCCCTGTGCCCTCAGATCATTGGCCCTGATGCTCTCTCTGCCCCTATCCATCCCCCTATAAAACCTTGGACCCTCCCCAGTTCTCGGTCTTTGTCCCTGGATCCTTCATGTGTGTGGCTGCATTAAATGTCAAAAACAGGGGACAACTCTCAATTTTAATTAAAAAATAAAGTTGTGTTCATTGCAGAAAATAATTTGGAAAAGTACAAATGCAAAAACTAACAAAAAACCCCGGGAACGCGGGATCAGAGACGCTTCTGCCTAACTGGCGTCAGCCCAGAGCAGAGCTCTGTCGGTGCTGGGTGTACCTCAGCTAATCCGAGGTACTAAAAACTTTACCCAAGTCTCAATGATTGAGATAGAGGCCAGCACCAGCGCCGGGCTTCCAACCAGGGCTATTCCAAGGCTGAAAAAGCAAGGCTCCTACTTGGGGGCTTTTCTTTATACCCCTCTAGCTCCTCCCCAGACCACCCACTGTCGGGCCCCCATGGCTTCCTGTGATTGGTCACATCCAATTGCAGAGTTAAATTTTGTAGAATTTGGGAGGTAAAATGTATTACCTCGTCCGAATCGATTCGATTGACAATTCCATATTGAGGGATGATATGCTCAAGGATCACCTTACTCACTGTTTGAGCCGTAGCATTAATAGTGGGAAAGGCCTGAACCCAGTGGGTAAGGTGATCAACAATCACCAATAGATATTCCCACCTTTGCACCTGGGGCATTTTGGTAAAATCAATTTGGATACTTTGAAAGGGTCGTACTGCCAATTCTATACCTCCAGGTGTCGTTTTTGTCATAATTTTCCTATTTACTTTCTGGCAAATCACACACCTCAAGTAATTTGGTTAGCCAATTCGTAAATACCCAAACACCTGAAAGTTCTGAGAAAGTGGTCTGCTAGAGCCTTAGAGCCCCAATGGGTGGTTTGATGGATGCTCCATAGGATCTCTCGGGCCAGCTCCTTATTTAATATTTGGCAGCCATTGGGGAGGTACCACCTTCCCTGAGGGTCTTCCTTTCCACCAATTTGTTCTAATTTTTGTCTTTCCGAATCTTTGAAAATTGGCTTGGGTAAGGTATCCTTGGAAGCTACCTTCAATTCCAGTAATTTTGTTTCCATGTTTTCAGTGGCAGCTTCCTTTGCTGCTAGATCTGCCAAATTGTTACCCTTTGCTTCAATGGTGGTTCCCCTCTGATGTCGAGAAGGTATGTGGACAACTGAGATACCTTTTGGTAACTTGAGAGACTCTTAAAATTTTTAGGATCAGTTCCTTGTGTAAAGTATCCTTCCCTTTGGTGGTTAGGAATCCTCTCTCTGCCCAAATCTTTCCAAACGTATGCACCACACTGTATGCATACTTCGAATCTGTAGAAATGGTCCCCATGGTTCCGGCCAGCCTGCGGAGGGCTCTCTCTAGAGCGTACAGTTCACACGCCTGGGCTGACCAGGTGGCTGGCAATTTTCCTTTTTCCAATACACGCAAATGGCGTCCATCCACCACAGAGTAACTGGAACATCATTTCCCATTTACAAACCTAGATGACCCATTGATGAAAAGAATCTCTCATTCACCGAGGGGACAATCCAGCAAGTCTTCACGGACTTTCATTTGTAGGTCAATGATGTTAATGCAGTCATGGACTAGGGTGTTTTCAGAGGGGGTTCCGTAAAGGAACTGGGCAGGATTTTGGCTAGTACAAGTCACCAAGGTCAGGTTCTCTGTGTTCATCAGTATAGCCTCATATTTCACCATCTTCGGGTCTGTCAGCCACTCGGATGCTCATTGGCTGTGGATGGTTTTGACTGAGTGTGGAGTACGTACGGTTAACTTACCCCCGAAGATAAGTTTCTGGCTTTCCTCCACCAGGTAGCAGTCACTGTGATAGATTGGATGCAGACTGGCCAGCCTCTCGATACTGGGTCCAACAATTTAGAAAGGAAAGCAACCGGCTTACGGACTGCACCCCACTCTTAGGTCAGGACCCCGTAGGAAGTTCCCTTCTCCACATTAACATACAGGTTAAACTCCTTGTCTAAGGAAGGCTTAACACAGGGGCTTTGGTCAATTTCAATTTCAGTTCTTCCAATTTTACATCATCGTCGTTTGTCCAATTCACAGGTTCAGGTTCTACAAGTTTTTCATACAGGAATTTAGCAGATTGAGCTTACTGATCAATCTATAACCTGCAATATCCAATTAGGCCTAAAAGTTGTCTAATTTCTCTTTTGGTTTTAGGTGGGGGCAAATTTAAAATCCCTTCAATTCTTTCGGAACTTAACTTTCTAGTTCCATGCCCAATTATATGCCCCAAATATTTCACTTCTGATTTTACAAATTGTAATTTTGATTTTGAAACCCTCAGTCCATTCCTTCCCAAGAAATTCAATAATTGAATGGTAGCCAATCTCACCGTGGATTCCTGCTCTCCTGAGAGTAGAAGGTCATGCACGTATTGTGTTACCCGTATTCCTGGTGGTGGAGAGAAGGAGCTCAAAAGGTCCTCCAGGGCCTGGCCGAAGAGTGTCAGGGACTCTGTGTACCCTTGTAGAAGTCGCGTCCAGTGCAGCTGCTGCCTCCTCCCAGTATCTGGATCCTCCCATGTGAATGCAAATATGCTCCTGTAACAAGAATCTAGAGGACATGACCAGAATGCATCCTTGAGATCAACAACAGAGTACCATGCATGGGTAGGGGGTACCTGGCTCAGGAGGGTATAGGGATTCTGAACCAGGGTGTACCTAGTTTGTACTCTCTTATTGATCTCATGCAGATCTTGTGCCAACCAGTAGGTGTTATCCGGTTTTCGGACTGCCAGACTGGGGGTATTGTATGGGGATTTACAGATCTCTAGAATTCTGTCTTCCATCAACTAAGGTGACAGGTTTCAGTCCTCTCCGTCATTCTTTCGTTAGCGGATACTGGGGTATCCTGACTGGCTTACTGTCAGGAAGCAAGTCAACAGTTATTGGGGGTATGTCCATTTTGCTTTAGTGCCAGGGTCTTGCCCATACCACACAGTCAATGTCCTGCTCGTCCTCCAGGGACAAAGTAAACACTTTCACTTGCATTTGTCCCTCCTGAGGCACCACCCCGATTTTTAAAGGCAGCTGGAAATCCTGGCCAAGCAAATTGGTCCCTGCTTGAAGTAAAAATAGAACATCCCCTTTACGAGTACGTCCATGTCCGGTAATTGTAAGGTCTTTTATAAGGGGGAAAAGATTCGCCCTTGGCTCCACAGATGTTTAACGTATTAGGGCTAACAAAACATCCTTGGGGTTTCTTGGTAACACAGGTTCTTTCTGCCCCTGTATCCACAATAAATTCCACAATTTCCTCCTGGGGTCCTACCTTTAACTTTACCAAGGGCTCTCTTAGATGTTTCTGTTTCCCCAGGAGGTAGAGCCCCTGACATCCTCAGTCATCCAAAACTTGACCTTCCATTTGGAAGGCTCCCTGGTCTCTTAACCGTTGTATGCAATGCCACTGTATGTGTCCCTGTCGTTTACAGTAGTGGCAAACAGGCTTCCTAGGCTTCAGCGTACTCCTTTCCTCTTCTGAGAGCCCTTCCTTTAAGGGGGGTCTTTCTCTGGGGGGGAGGGGCGGGCTTGTCCCTTGCTATCATGATTTTGGCTTTTGTCTTCATTCTCTCCTCATCGCTCCTAACATATACCCTCTGCACCTCCGTCAACAACTCATCCAAGTCCCTCTCTGGCCACCCATCCAATTTTTCTAATTTTCTTCTAATGTCAGGCCAGGAGTGTAACACAAAATGCATTTTTAACAAGGCTTTCCCATAGTTGCTATCCAAATCAATTGCTGAATAAGTTCTCACATCATTTCTTAATCGGGTCACCCAAGCAATTGGGGATTCATCTTTTTCCTGTTCCCCACAGAAGGTCTTTTTGCTATTATTAACCCGAGGCGCAGCCTCTTTAATTCCTTTAATAATTAAGATACGATAGTCTGTCATGTTCCTTCGGCCTTCTTCTGAATTTGGGTTCCAATCCAGTTCAACCAAGGGCAATTTGTGCTCGCCAATTGGCCCTTGGTTGTTTTCCTTATCCCAGATTTTAATTCCCGCAGTCCTAACCATCTGACACTCTTCTGGAGAGAATAGAGTCTGCATGATGGATTGCATGTAGATTCCAGTTGTAGATGTTAGGACCCAGGAATTGATCAAATTGCTCCGGTAAGCCCATGGGGTCACTTAATAAACTTTTCATATCCTTCTTGAACTCCCATACCTCTGACGAGGTTAGGGGCACACTAACATAACCAATTGCTCCTCGTGTACCTCCCATCAGAACCTCTCGTAAAGGTAACACTCGGGGATCCACGGAAGAACACAAGCAGGCAGAGCATTCGCTTTTTGAAATTTGCTTCTTTCTAGTCGAGAAGGCTGGACCTTCTGGGCTAGAAAATTTTGGGGCCAATTTTGGGGTCTGATCACGGCCTTTTGAGGTAGATGGCAGACTATCATCCTCACTCTCGGGTGAGGATCTATCACTGGTTAGGTGACTCGAGGTTGAGAAATCTTTACTGTGGTCACTTTGAATGGGTGAGTTGTTGACAGCAACAGCAGGTGGAAGTACATCAAGATGGTTCCATTTTGGTTGATTTAACTTTTTCTTTGAAGTTTCTTCTGACTTTTCTGTGATTTTTAATATCGAGTTTGGTTTCTTTTTTTGTTGTGTCCAATACTTTAGCCAAATCTCAGCGTATTCCAATTCTTCTGTATTTTTGGTGGCTTTATAATGCACTGATGTATACAGTGCCTTACAAAGCCATGTCTCAGATGATCCATACTTCGGCCAGTAGATCCCATCCTTTCAGATCTTTTGTTTGGGCCATTTTAACATGCAGTACTGAATCATCTGGTACTGATCCTTCTCCTTAGTTAATGGATTTTCATCCCAATTTTTCAGCATCTGTCCTAATGGACAGTCTGGGATAAGCTTATATTTTTTGAGTGGATTTTTCCTCTTACTGCTTGTTTGTCCCATCCTGTTAGAGTGTGATAGACCAAATAAACTGCTAATGAGTTAAATCAACCAAAACAGGTACTTGAGGGGAGTATGAAAACAACTAATCCAATGGGGACCAACGCAACCCAATTATGGGAAAATTCCCAAAGTGTGTGAACCAAAGCAATAAGCAATATGGCAACCTCCAGGAAAAATGAAGACAATATGGCTTCCCGTGGGAATGTAAACACCAAGGATTCCCGTGGGAGACAACATGATGGCGACTTCTTGAGGACTACAACAAATATGGTTGCTTTGTGGGAAACCACAGCCAAGATGGCTGTGCCATGGGAACAAAATTAAAATGGCAGCTCTGCCCGCCCACAAATTAGATTGACAACCTTAACCTCAAAATGGCAGCTCTGCCCGCCCACAAATTAGATTGACAGCCCTCCCTGTCAGTGTCCCTCTCCTCTTTAAAACAGAAATAATATAATAAAAGGAATAAACACCATAGCTAAATACAAAAAGGATATCTTTGGATTAAAACAAAGAAAAGTAATTACTAAAACAATCCACCAAATAACTCCGTCAAAGGCAACAGAAAGAATAAATGTACTAACCAATATACTCCACAATAATCCAACTAAAATACAATCACACATAAAATGAACAAGCTCTAAAACCAAACCGAAGGAAAACACAAAATGTCGGATTACCACTCTTATGTGTTAGACCTTATCAGGACTAACAGCTCCCCCAAATTGGTCGACAGATTGGTCGACACAATTACCACCTGACAATCGCAAGATGGAGGCTTCAGTCCCACCACAAAATGGCGGTTCTGAGGCCCCACCTCTCCACCAAGTTTCAAAAGAAAATCACTTTCAGTAGCCCACCGGTCCGGACCCAGTAAGGCTAGGGGCACAACTTAGAAAACCCAGGCTCATGTGTGCCCTCCTCCACAAAGATGCTTCCCCCAAGAGCTACCACCGCCCCGATCTACTCCCTTGAGCCCTAGAGAGATCCCCCACGGTGGGTCCCAGCTCCCTGAGCCTGCCACACATCCTCTCACTCATTCCGGAGACGGTCAATCTCCACACACACACCCCAAACAGGCTCCGATAGGAGGACACACACCCCCCACACAAAGAAAAAGATTTTAGCCCCTAGAGAGGGGTAAGTCCCTAATGAAATGCCCCCAAATGAGGGTTTTGGCCTCATCACAGGGATCTGCTTTGGGCGGTCTCCTCTCCTCTGCAGTAATCCAAAAGAACAGTTCCGGTAATCCAGGGAAGTACAAAAAAAAGGTACCAAAAAAGCCAAAAATCCTGGAAAAAGGACCAAAAATGGATCCCGGATGAGTCCACATAAGAGTTGTCAGAAACAGGGGACAACTCTCAATTTTAATTAAAAAATAAAGTTGTGTTCATTGCAGAAAATAATTTGGAAAAGTACAAATGCAAAAACTAACAAAAAACCCCGGGAACGTGGGATCAGAGACGCTTCTGCCTAACTGGCGTCAGCCCAGAGCAGAGCTCTGTCGGTGCTGGGTGTACCTCAGCTAATCCGAGGTACTAAAAACTTTACCCAAGTCTCAATGATTGAGATAGAGGCCAGCACCAGCGCCGGGCTTCCAACCAGGGCTATTCCAAGGCTGAAAAAGCAAGACTCCTACTTGGGGGCTTTTCTTTATACCCCTCTAGCTCCTCCCCAGACCACCCACTGTCGGGCCCCCATGGCTTCCTGTGATTGGTCACATCCTTGATGAGGTATTTTCCATCTGCCAATGTCTCATGGCTAGGGTGGAAACAGTTCTTGGATGATGTCACACTGGTCTTTATGGGGGAAAAACCTCATTAATATTCTAGGTTGCCATGGAGCCAAGTTACAGACCAATGGTCTGGTTACTAAAAATAGCATCTGGCTGCTCCTGAGGGGCAAAGTCTCCTTTGAAAACTGGACTTAAACTTGAACCAACTGGAGCTTAGCACAACCTTTAAAATATTAAACAATCTCACGATTCATCTAAAAACATTTCAAAACCATTAAAATACAACAGGATGACTTTAACATCGACGGGAAAAGGGAAGGAAGGTCAAACTTAATTGCATTACAAACAAATTGCATTCTACTAGTGCAGAACTCAAAAGTGAAATCAAAATGACATAAACAGTCAAACTATATTCCTGGGACAGATGAAAAAGGTGCCCCTACTCGAAAGTAAATTACAGACGGGCAAATAAATATGATAATATAAATAAATAGCTTAAACTCAAATGTTGGGATTTTGGGGTTGGAAATTGGGGATATTGGGATTTTAACAACTTATTCTAACAATTAACTATATTTAACAATTAACCAATTAACTAAATTAACAGTTCATTAATTTTTAACTTGGTCACAGAACATTATGCAAAAACCAATCCTTTTAAGTTCATATCTGACATTAAACGTCTCCCATGGAACCCCACACGAAGACCCTTTCTGGACGCTTTTGTTGTCCGCTTTCTTTTGGAGCTATCCATGCACGTATGTGTGTATGTGCAGTGGCCTCACTGAAGCGGCTTCCTAGGAGACGTTTTTGGGAAGGCCATGGCACCTTACCACCTACGCCCACTGTGACAGGTCTATTTCTTTCTGATAGCATCTTCAAAAGCCTCTGAAGAAGACAGAAAGAAAAAGATGGAAGTTTCTGCCAGACAACAAATAAGAGGCAAAAATGGGGTAATAAATGTATCATCTTTTTAACTAACACACAATAAAAAATGACAAGGCCAGGCTGGATGGAGCTCTGAGCAACCTGGTTTAGTGGGTGGAGTCCCTGCTTACAGCTGGGGAGCTGGAACCAGATGAGCCCTTCCAACACAAACTACTCTATGATTCTACAAAATCAGTGTTAATTGTGCATTTTTATGCATTTGAAGATAAAGAAACAGAAAAGTATTGTTTATGCAGATACGCTGTTTACTTAAACATTTGCACTAGAAAAAAATAAATCCCATGCTTTACAGTAGGACATATGACAATGTAAAAGTCACACAGCTTTATATTCTATTGATAGTTGCTTGTATGGAGATTTTAGGTGAGAGACTGCTTCAAGACTAGAATGCTAAGATAAATGCAAATATAATTAAAAGATGTGCATCCCTTTTTCTTGGGATAAATTTGGGAACCTGGCATCATTTAAGTCTTGTAATTTCTAATGTATCTGCAGTAAATCACTTTTAAAGTTTAATATAATAATAAATCTATAGTATCTATTTTCTAAATTCCATAATCAAAACCTTCTCTGAATACATGAATCTACTGTTTCAAATATCTGTTCAGCTAAGATTTAGTGACATTTCAGAATAAGAAATGTTTTATGGAATACTATAGTTTAATAGATTCAGAATTATGCAATATATTTATAATACTTTCTAAAACTGACACCCCATGAAACAAAGCTTTCACAGGAGAAAAAAGTTCTCTGTTTCTTCCCTAACTGCAATTGCTAACAAATATAATGTGCCCTGTATTCAGAGGGAAATGTGTTGCTACTCATGATTTTTGGTAGGTATTCACCTAAAATCAGTAGTAAGACTAAATTGCATGCATTAAGAAAACCCAAAAGTGACTCTTAGATGCTCATTTGTGTATACACCCATACAGATGGGTCTAAAATGCTGAGCAAATTCAAGATATTTACATGCCCACAACGGCAGAAAGAGCAACATGCTGTGTTTCATGCAGGAAGGAAGGGTGAGCTCCAAAGTATGTCTTTGAAAAGGATATTGCCTATCTTCATATTTTAGTGGGGTAGGTATAAAAAGCTGCAGATGACATTAAAAACTCACAAAGCTAGAATGAAATTTCTTCTGGCATACACCTCAACCCATATTCATGTCTCTATGAAACAATTTGCTTGTGTCACAGCTCCTATGGGTGCTTCAGTTCATGCAATGTATATGTAGATGTAAACATATGTAAAGCAGATCACCCACAGGGCAAACTGCTGTTTCCATGCTGCCTCAGCCACCACTGCTGCCTTCTCCTCTGCTTTCCTCTGCCTGGGATGTATCCAGCTCTCAAACCTTGGGCAGACATCTCCACAGTGAGCCCGTAGCTCATCTTCACACTTTCATTAGAGCAGAATATGCCAAATCTTAAATCTGGCTCCAACACCCTTTATACATTTTTCTGCTCTTTGTACACTTGTCCATGTGGGCCCAAGGTAAGTATGGGATCTTCATTAGAGGATAGGGTTATGCAAAAAGTGCTGAGACAGATATTCAAAACATCTTCTTGGACGATATTTAAACACCACCTCATAATGACTTCAGTACGGACATCAAAAACGGCTGGCATCATCACCAGCCAGAAGCGATGTCCCCATGTCCATGCGGGGCTACGGCCATTGTCACAGCAGCACGGCCCAGCGCTGCCCGACCCTGTGTGTCAGCCACCAGAGAAAAGCCAAGCGAGGCGAGAGAAAGCAGGACAACGGGATACGATGAGGAGGAAGCCTGGGGACTGTCACTGTGCACAGCAAGGACACTGACCAGCAGCCCCCAACCTGAAGGGCGCTCGCCCTCGCCCAGCCCCAGCGCCGGCTGTGGGCCACGGGGCACCGCCAGGGGAACGGGACCAGCCCGAATGCGGGAGCGGGATAACGGGACGGGAGCGGGATGACGGGGCGGGAGCGGGATGACAAGGCGGGAGCGGCCCCGCGGCGCGGAGCCTGCCGGCCCGCCCTCCCCCCGCCCGCAGAGGGCGCCGTGCAGCGCCGCGCCCGGGCCCGGG
>VXAZ01003764.1:223809-331511 GCA_013399875.1 Gymnorhina tibicen | reverse complement strand
GGGTGCGGCGGGCGCGGTGCAGCCGAGAGCCGGGACGGGGCAGGAGCCCCTCCGCCCGGGCCGCCGGGCCGGCACTGCTGCTGCGGGCAGCGAGTGAGGACACCCTTTGCGTGTGGGGGGCCGGGGCGTGTGCGAGGGGTCGTGTCCCCGGGAGAGGGTGCCCGTGGCGGTGCAGCCGGGCCGAGGGTGGGTTTCGAGTCACACTCGGGCACATCGTGTGGTCTTTTTCAGATCCTGCCCCTTGAGCGCCGGTCGCAGCTCTCCTGGGAGTGACTGGCTGTCAGGTGTTGGGTGATGAGCTGTGCCGAGGTCCTGCCGAGGTGCGCAGGAAGCTGGCACGATGCCTCCACCTCTGTAGTCATGGAGCAGTTGTCCACTTACACTGGGGAGAGGTGGCTCGTGGCTAGAGCTGGGGGTAGCAAAGAGGGGCCCCTTTTCAGCAGCTTTTATGTATGGACAGATATGATAACCCTTAGCGGTGGATCAGCAGATGCTGTACAGATACAAGTTGCATTATGCAGGGTTTTTAGCGTTTTCTGGGTTGTTGTCTCAAAACATTATTTGCTGGTGAACTGTACGTCAGTTATTAATTTTGGCCTGTTTTGTAGTCCCACACAGGAGCTCTGGAGCCCCCAGACTACACATTTGAACACATGACTCTTTTTCAGTAGAGAAGTGGATTGGTAACAATCATTTTGCCATCACGTGCACAGAGCACTTTTGCAGTCTGTTGTGATTTAAGTTATGAACTGCAGCCCTGTTAGCTAATGTTTTTCATGCTGGATATCTACTCTGGCAGTAAAAAAATTTCAGGCTAAGGGAAGCACTGCATCTTTTTGCCTGCTACACGTATATGTCAGAAATGTTTATGTGTTATTTGCCATTTATTCACGTGTTTGTTGATCTACTGAAGACACGTTTAGTATGTCTTGGCTTTGCAGAGCATTTCATTAAAGGAAATTTTGCTTCGAAAGGTTGACAATTGTAGATTGGTCTCTACTGTATTTGACATTTTTGACAAGTTGTTGAATTCACCAAAGTTCTTAAGTAGTTGTGGAAACAAAATGGTGGTACAACATTAAAACAGAATATAAAGAAAGGAGAGTTCAGATATCAAAAACAACAAAAAAATTTTACTCGACAATCAGAGAACAGCTTCTTGGGTTTTTTCCAGATTGTCAGAACAAATGGAATTATTGTTAAACATAATTGAGTAAAAGTCAGCAGAAATGCAGCCTCAGAATAAAGAGAGAGCAGAAAGCTTCAAACCCCACTATAAATTCCATTTTTTCAGGACTGCTGACATGGTCAAGCAGTGTCTATTTTTAAGCGTATCTCATTCAAAATTATAATCATATGCATCTGGATTTTTCCAAAATGTGAAAATGCAGTCTGGCACACACAGTGTGATTTTCAGTTGTAGTTTCTTCTAGTTTTTTTTTCTTTCTTCTACTTACATTATTCCCAACATACCCATGTATTATTCCAATTAAAGATTCCAGTAAAAGAATTTTCTGTTGTGGATTCTTCTTCTGCAGAATCTTTTGTTTTCCAACATTAGGCTGATATGGTTGAACCTTGTTCAAACAGAGTTTAGACTGGCTGAACTAATTGCTGGTTTTTTTTAGCTGTGTGATTTCCTATTACATGAAATGAATGTAGTTGCTTCTTTGAACACAACGATTTGTAACAGTCTGTTACAGAGCTACCATCTCTGAATTGTAGAGCAAGAGAAAGAGTGATCAAGTGTATGTCTATTGATCACGTCAAAAACAGCTCAGAGGAGAGTGTAAGCATTTTTTTCCATTTCCATCAAGCAATAATTTAAAAGAAAACTGAAGTGTTAAAATATTTTAGCAGGATGAAAAAAAGGGCCAGAGCACTGTTGCCATCTTTCTATGTGAGTTCTTTGTTTCAATCTCAAGCTCATACCATTTCTCTGAAGACAGGAAGGGACAACAATCACCAGAAAGACAGTCCTTCTGGGAAAAAGTTGTCTCGTGTAAAAGTTTGCTGCTGTCACCTGCTGCATGTAGTTGAATCTGGATCAGTTTGTGGCTATTTTCATTTTTTAGCCATGTTTTCAAAAAACAGGTATAAGTCTTAGCAGTGCTTATGGCCATGAAGAGGTCTTTGGTTCAAAAGCAATGAAGTCTCTTTTCTGTGAAACACTGAATTCTGTATACTTTCTGCATAGTCTTTTAAGGACTGGACTGAATTACTTGAGATGTCTATGTATGTCTCACAGTAGTGTCCCTAAGGCTTTCATGGTACTTTCAAAAGTGAAGGTTCAGTGGGAAATTCTCAGTGATTCATACACCAGTTCCCTCACTTCTAGTTTCACTCCTTGTCTGATTGTAGCACACAGATTTTCCACATACCTGCACTTTGCCAAAATACAAAAAGAACTGTCATTTGGATAACCTGTTTTTAGTGTTTATTAGAGCATGGACATTAATGGTGGCAGATTGTAGAAAATGCTAGATCTCTAGACACTCTCTTCCACTTGCCAGGACATCAGATAATTCCAGAGGTGGCTGAGGGGAGAGAAAATTTGGAAGTGGAAGATAATTTGTAAATTATCTTCTTTGCTAAGGAAAGAAATGAGAAAAATTTTCCTTAGTTTTTCACATCCTGTTGTATGGCAATGGGTATGTCTAGACAAGGTAGGTTTATAACAGACACATCCAAATGCAATGGAGAAGGGTAATAGCAAGCCAACATGCTGCTTACAGATATTTAAGAAGTTATTATAAAATTATGATGAAAAAAGGCCAGTCAATGTTATTAGATACAGGACTTTGCATGACAATTCAGCTCCTGTCACTCAGCAAAATTATTAGATAGGTCAGTGTTAGTTCATATTAGAAGCACTGGAGTACCAGAGCCTGCCAAGCCACTGAGTCCACAGAGAAATACATCTTTTTATTAGCTGATCAAGCTGTATCTGGAGTCTGTAGTCCTCTTTCTGTCACTCCCCCTTTTTGGAAGTGTACTGTGGAAGCTCATTTCCTTGCTGGTTAGATACTTATTAATCTCCAGCTCAGAGGCGGCTCAGGGCTAGTTTAAACCATTGTTAAGATCCAGTGTCTGCTCCAGTATACATCAGTCTAAATACTACTCATTGTATCATGACCAGATTACTATCCAGAGAAACAAGTGTATGTTTTGTTTACTGTTTTTTTGGTTTGGTTTTGTTTTTATTTCTGTCATAAGATAAAAGTCTTCTTTCTTCTAATCTTCCTGTTAACCTTTCTGGGTATTTTCCAGTTTGAACTTGGCTTTCATGAACACACTTGACCAGAACTGTCACTAATGGTGTCTCACCAGTGCCCAGACAATGGCATTTCATTTAGTCTCAGCCTGATGCAGCTTCTCTGGCAAACAAAAAGGTGCACAGCCTTTCCTAATCTCATGGCCCTGAGTGCTGTACTAAATAGAGTAAATGGCAGAAGGCTTTAACCATCTCATTTTCATTCTTTCATATTCCCTGGTAAATCTAAGTTTATTTCTCCTGGAGTAACTGGGCTGACGCAGCTTTTATTTTTTCTTTTCATAGCTGCACTTTTTCGGTGGCCTCTTGATGTCCTGTGTTAGACTAACCCACTTAGGACTGTATCTCTGGTTTTGCCACTATTTGGAGAAGGGGATTTTAACATACTACCTAGAATGGGAATTAGAAATACGCTTCCTAAGCTAGCCTTCTCATGGACAAAGTAAATTTAGGTTCAAGAAAAAGAAATTAAGGATAATTCACTAGCCCACCACAAGAATCCAAGTGCTAGAGCCTTGCTAAAACTGGTTTTTACTCACCTTAAATTCTACTGTTCTGGGCAGCTCCTGGTAGTGTGGCTGTATTCATGCTAGTTTTGCAGATATGAAGCAAGTAGAGCTTCTCTGAAGTGTTTTGGACATCTCAGTATCATCTTGATATTCCCCAAATTCGCATTTCAGTGTTCTGCTTAAAAAACCCTTTGAATTTCGAACTACGTGTTTCTAATTGGGCTGTGATACATTTACACACATACATGATTCTGACCTCATAATACCTTGAAGCAGATAAGCTTGTTCTGATGCTGCCAAGTACATTAGTTTACAAGCTGTGCTCTGCAGATGGCTGGCAACAGTAAATTCCAAATGAGTGGCCGGTGCATTGTCTACTGAACTCTGTTAATTCTTACTAATTGGTCAGTTAAAAAATAAATTATAAGGATTTGTGAGAATTGGCTGTGGTCTGCATCTGTGGATATCAATGTATTTGTTGAGATCACACCAAAAATACAAGAGATTAAGCATCTTGCCCAAGATGTAGAAGAGAAGAAAACAAAAGTCACAGGATGCCTCTGAAAGAGTTAATAATAAAATCCAGTTCCTAGATTAGTCTCATATTTCACTTCAAAAGTAATTAATTTCTTCATGACTGGGTTATTTGTCACAGTGCTCTTATACATAAGTATTTTGGTAACATTTTAACTACTCTGGTGATGTCATTTGGTCTACACATGAAAGACAACTAATGTGCAGTGAGTGTCACTCACTTGCACATCCTACATAGTTTGATGAGTTACACTCACTGAATTTTTCCATTGTATTCCATTGTTTCAATATCCATTGATTATGTTTGACTAATTATATTTTACACAAGACAGAAAGATCACCTCGCAAAAGGCTGTGTGTGCAAGAAACTGGTTTTTTTACTAAAATAGCAGCTAAAGTAAGTTTTTGCATGGAAAGAAATAGAAGTGTATATATTTCTACCCTGTATATAAGAAAGAAGCATTTCTCTTTTCACTACAACTCTGTATGTATAAACACTGGTCAGTCAGAGGTGTTTCACTAATCCTCCCAAACGGATCTATTAAAAAGGACCTTAGTTACCCAACTTTCAGGGGCGGGTGGTAACAACACTGTAGATAGAAAGAGAGTGTTGCACTTTGAAACAACTGTAACTTTGCTAGTCTCCATCTATCCTCACTGTACACATGAACCAAGACATTTTCTCTGGACTTAACCATTTTTTCCTTTAAGACATGCCTGTTATTAGAGTTTTTAAAAGAAAACAACATATTTTCTAAGGGCATGAAGAAATGAATCTCAGTGTTTTCAATCTCAGGTTTTCTTGCCTTTTGCATCATATTTTCCAGGGGCAATTGATCCTGCATTAAGCATGCAGAGTGGGGTGCATATACAAGGGCAAACTGAAGTTGTGTGCAGTCCAGGGAGGTCACAGCACCCTGCTCTGCTGAAGGAACAAAGCTGTTCAAACTGATTCTGCCAAAGAATGAGGCCTGCCAAGCCATAAAGAGTAACATAGCCAAATGTTTTGTTATGTTCATTAAGGTGGCAGGTAAACACAGTTTTTCTGACACCTGTTCTCCACCCTGCTCTATTTTCACCACTTCTCTTGGGATCAAGGAAACAGCTGAACATGAGACTTGGAAAGCACCCGGGTCTGAATTGAAAACTTTGCTTAATGATTAAACTTGCCTATGCCCTTAAATAGTCCATGTTTAAGGAGTTTAGAGATGTGCTGTAAGCAAGGAAGCATACAAAGCTATCCTTCTTTTGACCTTGCACCATAGTCAAACTGGCAACATAACTCCCCCTGGCTTTGATATGGAGCAAGTGTGTGAGATCCCGTCTATAGGTTTCCTGTTCATTGTATTGAGTTTTGAATTCTCAATTGGCTCTCAAGTCTGTCCTAAGCCCTATTATAAATTGCTTGAGACTGCTTTTGGTGCTAATGAAAATAACCTTGTGCACTTTCTCTTCAATTTTACTAAATAAAGGCAAAATTGTACTGAAGAGAAAACTCAGTGTGTTTTGTTGAAAGTGATGCTCATTAAATATATCCATTTAACTTTGGAGAAAAGAACTTTGTCAAAATAAAAGTATGCATTTTACTTTTTTTGAAACAGAACATCATAACATTAGCGAGGTTTATTTGGTTCTTATCCATGCATGTAGTGTTTAATTCCTAGTGATTGCTTCCAGCATCATTTCCAAAGGAGGAACATTAGCATCAGCACTAGCTTCTTCATAATTCTTTTACAAATGCCTCCAATAGTAGGGACAAGTACTGTCAGGAGTGAACTGACATGTTAATACCTTGGAAAGTGGATTACAGTGTATTCCATACTTAATTTTTAAGTTGCAGCTTGCATTTAAGAAAGAGAAGCACTGCAGGCTTATTCAAAAAGTTCAGGAGGACCAAGCATCTAGATTTTCCTTACAGTCAGCAGAAATATAGATATTGCTTTAGGGTATCATTTAGATTGTGAGCTTAATGTGGACTGTGCTTGGAAGAATTTGTCTCTTTGCTGATTACAGAAGGAGTGAGTTTGGGAAGTAAAGGTAAAATCTTAGCAACTGCACAGAGTTTAAGGTTTCTTCACACTAGTGCAGGCTCATTTGTGTTTTGGACAGGAGAAAGGAGCACTATCAGTAGTCCAGGGAGACTGGCTCTCTAGGTTAAAGTTAGTCTCTGAAAACAGTTTCAATTATTACCTCACTAATCCTCTAGGAGAAATGAGTCCTTTCCTATGCTTTTTGCATCCTGTAATAAGCAGACATACACCTGCCCCTGATTCTCTGTTCAACATGCCTGTAATTCTACCTATGATACTGCAAATAATGCCTTCATAAGTTCATGGCACAGTGAAGGTGTTGGGTTTTTAAATTTTTTTAAAGAAATGTTAAGGAAACTACTGCATGGGTAATGCATATAACCAGATTAATTTAGAGGAGCACTAAAATTTCTGTGGGTAAAGTCTATGTTTAAAACTATCCGCAGGAAAGACATTCTTACTCAGGAAGGCTACACAATGTACATGGTTTAGCAGGACTATTATTAGAATCCAGGTCTCCTTATTTCTCTGCTCACAAAATCATACTGCTTCTGAAGTTTTAGGCAATAGAGTACATGGGGATGAGTTGTAAGCTTCATAGGAAGCAAGCTTCAGGGCAGCAAATGGATGAAAGCTTAAACCTTTCTTTGTAAATCTTAAGCTGGTTGAAGAAGCTATGTGAAAGGCTTCCTAGGAGATAAAATCAGGAAAGAATATGATGTTCCTCCTTCCTACAAGTGGTAACTACTGCTTTCAGCTGCAGCACAGCAGAGAGGATCCGGAAAGGCAGTGGAACAGGCTGCTGTAGCAACACTGCGGTCACGCGCTGGCACCCGCAGCCACTGCAGTCTTTGGTCTGATAGACTTCATTGACTTGTTGTTGCAAACTGTACACAACATCACCATGCCCTGTGTTATACTGCTTTACAGCAACTTGTGAGTAGACTCGTATAAACAATGTTTGATTTTCTTTTTCTTGTGTTCTAAGCAAAATATCCCAAATAGTTATACAATACAGGACAGTAGTGAAAGTTTCTGTCTTTTCTATAGAAATTAGAAAGCTGAAAGATTAGTAATGTGTATGCTTGGCAATATTCAGGTTTTTATTCTAAAGCTTCTTTGTTGCATACCTGAGGAAAAAATGAATACATATTAAGGCCAATGCAAACACTCAGGTTACAAGCATGTGGGTACCGAATACTACATTTAATGAGGAAGGTAATTCTGAAATCAAATTCTGAAACCAAACACTCCCTACTGTATCATTTATGAAATATAAGTCTGACACTGAATTTTCTATTAAAAGTTTGCTACTTCCAATGTCTTCTTCAGAGCTGTTTGTCCCCACTCCTATATGCCTCTTCAATAGCCCAGAGAAGCTGGAATAATGTTTATGGTGCTATGAGATAGCAAAATTAGCTTAAAACAATTACACAGTAACTAAAATTCTGCTGAGAGTGTGGGTTAGTGCACATCTCTCACCCTGGTTCCAGTTGTCCTTTCTGATTGCCCAAATGCATTCTGAGATGCCTAAATTAGAAAGCTTTTACATGAGCTGCTTTTCTGTAAGCCTTTATGTTAGGTTATGGTGTCTGTCTTTCTGTCTCAAATTAACATGCAAAAGTGTTGTTCTTAGAATAATCACATTAAAAATCCTCCACAGGCTCTCAAAATATTTGATTCTTTTTTAAAAAAAACTTAGATGAAACACTCTAGGTTCTTTATTTTTGCCATTTGTTTTTGAGCAACATAGGAAGAACTTTGGTCAGGTTTTCATGTTAATCTCTGCAATTTTCATGAAAGCCTAAGGTGTACTTTTTATAAATGCAATCCATGATCTTCAAAGTCCCTAGAGCACAATAGGTTGCTCTTTAACAATATTCACTAATCTGTGCTTATTCAGGTGTTTTGTATTAAAGCATTAGAACTGTTTTTTAAGGATTAAAACATTAAAACAGATTAAAAACTGTATTTTAGGGACTGAAATTTCAAAATGTTGATGTCATCCAGTGGGACCTTGACACAGTTGGGAGGTGGGCCACTGCAAACTTCATGAAGTTCAACAAAGCCAAGTGCAAGGTCTTATACCTGGGTCATTGCAATCCCAGGCATACCCACAGGTTGGGCAGAGAAGTGATGGAGAGCAGCCCTGTGGGAAAGGACTTGGGAGTGATGGCTGATGAAAAACTCACCACGAGCCAGCAGTGAGTGCTCACAGCCCAGAAAGCCAAGGAAATCCTGGGCTGCATCCAAAGGACAGTGGCCAGCAGGGCAAGGGAGGGCATTCTGCCACTCTGCTCTGCTGAGACCCCACCTGGAGCACTGCATCCAGCTCTGGTGTCCCCAGCATAATGACAAGGAGTTAGACCAAGTCTAGAGGAGGGCAAGGAGATTGATAAGGGGACTGGAGCACCCCCTGCTATGAGGATAGGCTAAGAAAGTTGTGGCTGTTCAGCCTGGGGAAGAGAAGGTTGTATGGGGACCTCATAGACACCTTCCAGTATCTGAAGGGATTTACAGGAAAGCTGGAGAGGGACTCTCTGACAGGAACTGCAGTGACAGGGCAAGGAGGAATGGGTACAGACTGAAAGAGGGGAAATTTAGATTAGGTATTAGGAGGAAATTCTTTACTGTGAGGGTGGTGAGACACTGGAACAGGTTGCCCAGGGAAGTTGTGGTTGCTCCAAACCTGCTGCTGTTCAAAGCCAAGTTAGATAAGGCCTTGAGCAACCTGGTCTAGGGGGAAGTGTCCCTGGCAGTGGGGTTGGAACTAGATGATGATTAATGTCCCTTCCAAACCTTAACATTCTATTATTTTAACTGCTACTTATGATGATGTTGCATTAATATTGCAAATTCAAAAAAACTGCAGAATATACTAGTACTGGGGAAAAATCAAGACTTTATTTCAGAGGTGTATATACTCACTATTTAATGCTATGATAACTAAAAGCTGATAAAGGCAAAATGCTTTGAGTAAGTTTATAGGCATGGCAAAAAATAGCAACATATTTACAGTAAAATAAATGGCTCAAGAATTTTATTAGATGTAAAACTTACTAAGCTTCTGTTTGGAAATATACCTACGGTATCAAAATGCAGCACTGACCTCTTATTTCTTTCTTGTACAAATGAAGTGTCATTGTATTTTCACCATCTATTCATCACATATTCTGAAAACAAATATTTTTAATGGTATACTCAAGAACTGTCCTGGATTTTTAGAATTATTATTTTTTGTTTTGGTACGAGTCACCAGTCATGTTTACATCCTCTTTTGCTACCAGAACTACTACTAGATACAAGAATCACAAAAAAAAAGAATTAAACCTCTGTGATTTTCTTGAAGTTCACATTGAAGCATACACATTACTAATTTTTCAAGAAGATACTCTCCTTGAGCTTCATTGATACCTGGTATGAAAAAATCCAATAAAATCTAAATGTTTCAATTTTTTATGATAAAAGAGACAATAAGATATATCTTTTTATTTTGAATTACAGATGGCATCCGTTCAAGATTCCAGATATGGCCAGAAAGATACATCTGACCAGAACTTTGATTACATGTTCAAACTGCTCATTATCGGCAACAGCAGTGTTGGAAAAACCTCCTTTTTGTTCCGATATGCTGATGATTCCTTTACATCTGCATTTGTAAGCACAGTTGGGATCGATTTCAAAGTAAAAACAGTTTTCAAAAATGAAAAAAGAATTAAGCTACAGATCTGGGTAAGCTAAAAAATAATTCTGTGAATTAAGCAAAATGTAGTAGTTTTGATAGCATTTACACAACTGCAGGTTTGCATTGAGTATCATAATCCTTTTATATATAGAGAGAGAGAAAGTGAGCATAGGAATGAAATGGCAGTTAATTATTTCTTGCATAGTTTTTCTGTCTTGAATATTAGAGTGGAAACAGCATTTTTAAGGTATTGAAGTGAAGTTATTTATCATGAATTAAATTCCTTTAGGAAATAATACAAGTTGACATGTGATAATATCTGTGCAGTGAGCTATTAACACCTGTGCAATATGTAGATTATTGAAAGTGGTACATGTTATATCAAAGTACCTTGAAATACCAGTTTTAGGATCTGGTGTCTTCCCTTTAAAAATTATGAATTCATGTAGGAACTATGGTGGTGGATGCATAACAGAAGGCATAATTTTTTGCTCTGTCATCCTGGTCATCTGAAACATCTTCCATCTTCTGGTGAGGAAGAAAACATGCAAAGAGACAGTGTTACCCAGGCATATAAAACTCCTTGCCCATACCTTAGAGACAGTGGAAAGGTGCCCAGTGGAAAAAAATAAGATGCCAGGGAACAGGTTTCCTTTTCCGCAAACTCTCATCAAAAATAAATGACAGCGAAAAGTTATTCCATAGAATCATAGAATATCCTGAGTTGGAAGGGACCCCACTCCTGGCTCTGCACAGGACTAACCCAAGAATCACTCCATGTGCCTGACAGCCTTGTCAAAAGCTTCTTGAATTCTGGCAGACCTGGTATTGTGACCACCTCCCTGGGGAGCCTGTTCCAGCACCCAACCACCCTCTGAGTGAAAAACCTGTTCTAATATTCAGCCTAAACCTCCTGCAACACAGCTTCATGTCATTCATTCATTCATTCATGCCTTGGGCCCCGTCACCGGTCATCAGAGAGAAGAGATCAGTGCCTGCCCCTCCTCTTCCCCTCACAAGGAAGTTGTAACTGCAATGAAGTCTCCCCTCAGTCTCCTCTTCTCCAGGCTGAACAGACCAAGTGACCTCAGCTGCTCCTCATATGGCTTCCCCTCAAGGCCCTTCACCACCCTTGTGTCCCTTCTTTGGATGCTCTCTAATAGTTTTGTGTCCTTGTTGTATTATGGTGCCCAAAACCACACACAGGACTTGAGGTGAGGCTGCCCAGTGCAGAGCAGAGTGGGACAATCCCTTCCCTTGCCTGGCTGTGCCTGGTGCACCCCAGGACACGGTTGGATTTAGGACAGATTCACTGATGCTTACATCTTGTCATTCTTGGGTGATAGGGTGATACTAAAAGGAGATGGAGGAATAGCAAGACCTTTAATAATGTGGAGTTTAAGCTTCAGGTCTTCCTGGGGTGCTTGAGGATTTTGAATAGTGTTTCCTTTGAGAGACATTTGTAACAGCCTTAAACCCCAGATTTCCTTTTTTTTTCCCCATGAATACAAATAATTTCAAGTTTGTTTAATGATGAGCAGCCATTAAGTCTCAGAAAATCTTGGTTCAAATCTGACCAGTTCATCTAACATGATTTAAACAGCAGATAAACTGAATATTTTATTAATATGGCACAAAGGATAATTACCCAGGGTTTTCTAGGCTCTATCTCATTAGGCTTCAGCCCTTGGTACCTCAAATAATTTGTTGTTCTGTGCCCCCTAGGAACTGGAACATAGATTTTTTGCCTCTCAACATTTTTAAGCATAGGTTATCACTATTATCATTAGTATAACAGTGGTACATACTATGTAACTATATATTCCATTAATTTAAGATGTGAGATATATATATATATATATATACATATATATATATAAAAACACTTCAATAACCTGCTGGTTTCATTGTAGTAGTTTAATGTTGGAGATTGCATTGACATTGCCTTATTATTTTTTTATAGTGGAGCAATAAAATTGTGTTCACACTGTAGTTTTTACACAATTCTAATCACCAAGTATCCATTACAATAGATTTTATTGTTCATGTCTTTCCTAGCAGAAGCAGCAATGCTAATTTACAGTGTTGTCGTGTGATTAGTTAGACACTAGTATATTTTTCGTCTCTCCATGTCACAAATACGTGCTTGGCTCAAAGCCATCCAGTGATCTAGACATGTTCAGGTCTATTCCTGGCATAGATGGGATGTAGCAGCTGCATTCTTCCCAATTCTAGCAAAATGTGTATTTTGTTGTTCTTTGCATGGCATTAACATCCGAGTCCAAACAGGCTCTGACAGTCCTTACCTGAAAAAACTTGCAACCAAAATGATTGAAACAAACCCAAGAGCTCTGTGTCCCTTAGGGAAGAGGAAACAGAGGCTCAGAGTATAGAAGAGACCTTCCTGCTTCATGAAGAGTCTTGTGCCAGGATGTAGGGTTAGAGACAAGACTTCAGATCACACTTTCATAGAAAGGTTTTTACCCCAGCCATCCCTCTGTCTTTATTTGTGTTGGTGGTTGCTGTTTTTTTTTTCCCCACTAAATTTCTAATGCCAGTTGTTAAAAGGCTTTGTCATTACCAAATTAACTCAAATTGCAACAGCTCATTTATAGCTGTCTGTGCTTTTTAGATGGAGTGTTCTGCGTTGGAACATTGTGTTCCAGTTAAGCTTGCTAGTAAATCCTTTAATTGTTGCACCTCTGAGACCTTCAATAAAATCATTAAGGGATCTCAGAAACAAGTGCACAAAATCTGAAATAGAGCACTATTACCCCATCTCCTAAGTTACATCAAGAGCAGAATTGTTCTTAATAGGAATCGTCTATATATGTAACTTGTGTCTATATTATACTCTGTTATTTTTATTGGTTATGAAAATAACTTTCTAAAATGAATAGTGCTCTTGCAATATCCATTTACATTTCATTCATTCATTTATGAAAGACAGTTTATATTAGATAGAATACAAAACTGAATGAATCATAGTGTGATTTTATGTTAAATCTGAGTAGAAACATGAGGTTATAACACTTCCCTCAAAATCAGCAGCAAACTATTTGATGGCATCATGTGATACCTGATGTTCAGCATATAAGAAATAAAATATTACTGAAAATGTCACAGTTTTTTAAAGTCAGAAGACTGAAAATGCAACTTTAAAATGTGTTCTGAATGACAAAATCAGAACCGAATCACTTTTGCCATGCACTTAAGTGAAGAAATACATGGAATGATGCTGCTCTGCTATTCTTGCTAGACAGTAAAATGCAGAAATATGTAAATAGGAATGCTGTTAAGTCACTAAAATTCCCTAGCTAGACACACAATTGATCCAATCCAGTATGTCCTGTTACAATTCTGTACATATTCTTCTAGTTTAAAGTTCCTGTTTAATAGTGCTTTCAACAAGATGCATTGTGTTCAACTTGAAGCCTGCTGGAGCTTGCAGATTCCATCAGAATAAGATTCTCATATGCTTGCCAGTGAAGGTTACAAGTTTGTTTAAAGTCAGCATGGGCACTCAAGGAAGCAGAGTCATTATTTAATAATAAAATTCACAATGTGATTATCACAGATGGACTAGGAAGGGTTATCAGATTGAGGTGGGTGCTGTTTACATACTGGAATGCCTTGCAAGTCTTTTGTTTGTTTGAGGTTTTTTTCTTGATTGGAGGCTATAGTGTCTTATTCTTGAGCTGTCTTCTTTCATTTTTCAAGTCAGGGAGGATGGGGCTCCATCTGGTCCTTGCTGTAATATCATTTTCATATAGTCAGAAAGAGCATGCTGGGAGCATGGTAACATTTGCTTCTTTTCCCTCTGAGCCAAACACCTTCTTTCCACAATAGTTACTACTGGAATTGAAAGAAGTTCAGAGTTCAAGTGCTATATTGATTATTGGTAGCACATTACCTTGTCATAGGACCGCCATCTGGCCCCAAAATTTTGCTTCACAGCACATTTTAAGTGTGACAATCTGCTATGGACGTTAGGAAGACAGAATATTAACATGTATCTTACCTTTTAGAGGACAGCAATCCAAAAAAATTGTGCTTTACTAAAAAGGTATTGATTTCTCCATTTAAACTATACAAAAATTTTGTAAAGAAATTTTGTCAATATGCAGCACATACAGACACAGGATAAAAGTCCATTAAAGGGCTTTAGGATATCTTACAGTATAAAATAATAAAAAGTAACATGTTTTTTCCTCCATTTGGTTTGAATTAGTAATATTAAAGGAAAGAGCTGGAAGTAGAAGGTAATAAGATTTTCTCACTTTCAAACTTCCATTGAATTTTAAAAAAATGACTTCTCAATATTAATTCAGACAAAAATACATTCTAACTAAATTATTGAAAGCTCAAAGGTGTGTAAATAAGAAAATAAAAATAATAATCTTTTAAATCAATCTGTAGCTGTGGTGGTATAAAGCCTTGCGATACTTTTGTGAACTGTCAATTGTATAATAAAAATAACATTCTGCAAGAGTTTATGGACAAATTGTAGGCTTATTTGGACAGTCAAATTTGTTAGCTAACATGTCAAAATAAATCACAGAATAGGGAGAAAAAAAATAAGGAAAAATAAAGTCTGGATACTGGCTCCTAGAAGAAAGCATAAAATTTGTAAAGACAGGTCAACATATTTAACTGAGAGTTTATCCATACCCCATCTTTGGCTCATTTTTAAAATTTACTTGATCAGAACTCTCAGTGATTTCAAACTGATTTCAGTACAAATTTTGTCTGAGGAATGAAGTATCAAATTTTCCCTCTGTGATCTGTTTATTGCACAAAAAAGTTATAACTGCATTCATACAGCCATATCTGATTGTAGCACTTTGGTGCAAATATCAAATAAGAACACGGTGCTGCCTTTTGCTGCTTAGATGGCTTTTCCCTAGGACTACCATAGACTTCAAGGGCTAGGTGCCCCTGAATAAGAATCACATAGAAAGATATCCTCCTAGAGAAGACAGAGTAAGAGCTGCTTGTGTCAGCATATCCTTTTAAGAAGTGTTTGTGACAGTTTCATTTGATACCCAAAATGTTGCTTCCTTCACATCGTTTCCATAAATCATCAGAGGGCTTAGGGACTAAGTGAAGACTAGGTTTTATAAGCTGACTGAGAAAATGCAATGTCATCATTCAATAATTAAAACTATTGTAGCTGATTAAAAAAAAAAAATCTATAAATACTAGGCACCTGATTTTTTCTCTACAAGCTTGTTAACAGTCCTTTAGCCGTGAAAAGAATTCAGATTAAAGAAAAAAGTGTGTGTGTGTTTGTGAGTGTGCGTGCATGTGTGGGTGTGTGTTAGAAGGGTCTGTAGGTGTACCAGTACGCATGAAAACTGCCTTGATGTTGAAGTCTTTGGCGGGTATCCTGCAGTAACTTACAAGTGTGGAGGCAGTGCAGTATTGCAGAAATACCTGACTGGCTGGAGCTATAAGAATCAGTTCAAGAATCACTAAATACATTGGTTGAGTAGAAAGATAGTGAAAGCTGAAGCAATGAAAGTGGGGATAGGAGTAGCTTGTGGAGAAAGAGGATAGCAAATGTAGCAAATGTTTCATCACAGAAGTTACAGGTCTTGACTTTGTCACATCTCTCTCATCTAAGTGTTTTTAATTCCTGTGATAGCCACTGCAAAGTATATGTCATTATTCCTTTTCCAGCTGCTGGTAACAATGTGTAGCTGCTGCTTTGAATACACAATCTTTTCAGATGAGGATATTAAATCTAATACTGAAAATGAAACTTCCTCATCTCAGCATGAAAATCAAATGTGTATACTGGTATACATCAGACGAAGTGATTTGAAGAGAATGTGCATTACGTAGAATCATAGAATGTGCTGAGTTGGAAAGGACCCATCAGGATCAAGTCCAACTCCTGACCCTGCACAGGACACCCCAAGAGTTACACCATGTGCCTGAGAGCATTGTCCAGATGGTGGCGTGACCACTTCCCTGGGGATTCTGTTCCTGTGCTGGAATTTGAGATTTCTCTGGATCCAGCTGTATTAGTAAATGAAACTTTCCAAGACTGTCCTTGGACACTGGTTTCAGCTGGTATGGAATAGCTTTTGTCCATATGTTTAAACTCTTTCAGTCTCTGAAAGAGAATGGACATACCCAGATCTTGTATTGGGAAAGGTCTCTGTCCTTTGCTAGGTCCTGTACTCTGCCCAGGAACTGATAGTGCTTGCAAGCCTGGGTCAAAACCATGTGAGAAAACATGCTGGCTGTTTCACAGCACAGACAAATTCGATAGCCTTGTGCTTCTTGGCACAACTTAATTTGCTGTTACAGACATGGCCTGAAAGGGCAGCAGCTCCAGGCCGACGTGGGTGGGGTTGACCTGTCCACTGTGATAAGCAATTCAATATGTTCACAGGTGTTGGACTGTTAGAAGGTCCTAAAGGAACCATTCATGAGAAAAGATGGTTAATGAGGAATGTAGTTGTGACAAACAGAACACAATGTCTTTCTGGACTTTTTCTGTTAGCTGAAACAAGGCGGAATTCTGGGAAGCTTTTGTTTTGTTTTAAGCTGCCCTTCAACAGGTGAATGTTATCCAGTTGTAGTTGGATATGGTTTGCCTAAACTACCTTTCTCCTCCTTTGCTTATTTCTACACATTATAAATCTTTGAAGAGCCTGGAACTTTTGGGGTAGGATCCTGTTTTCATGCTGCTGTATTATTTCATATGGTGCTTCTTACATACTCATTGAGAGTACTTCCACATATGTGCGAGTCATATTTGGTATATTTTATTTCTCAGAAATACTGGAACTTATTAATCATTATTTTTCCTTAATTTTTTTTTACCCTTTTTTTCCATAGCATCTGGAGCTGCCAACAAGAGATATTGAAAATTTGTACAGTCAAGGGAAAGCCTATTATAGTACAGAGAGAACTATTGTATTCAGACCTGTCACAGAACCACCAGGAGTTTTTAGTCTCTGTATAGCTTTAAGGGAGTCTTAGTTAATTCCAGAAGTTGTATATTTCCTGAATTTAGGTATCAGTAGTGCTCTCTTTACCTTGCCCTGTTCATTCTGTATTCTGTTTCCTATACTTGTTTTTCTGTTTATATTAAAGTTGCACCCATGGATCCAATTCAGCTACAATATTCCGTCATCTTAGGTAAGTAACCAAGAAAGAAATTGTTGAATAGTTCACTTTCAGCCAGTCAAGTGGTAGTGAACAGGTAGGAAGGGGGGATACTGCTTACCTAAAAGGAGACAAGACAGTTTGTCTTTTCTCTAAACTTAGTACATACTGGTAATTTATATAATCTAGATAGTGTATAAAAATATAAATAACTAGTATAGCTTAAATGTTAAAGGCATCAGAGCAGGGGGAAATATAAGCAGAGGGAAAGATAGTATGTGTGCTGATATTTGAAGTTTGACTGCCTTTTCTCATACAATGAGAGAAAGCACCAAGAATCTGAGTGAAAATGGGACCAAGAGTTTATGAATTAGGGCATCATAAACGGTGTGAAAAATCAGAAACAGTGAGATACTACAGGTGATGGTTGGTATTATTTCTTTGCATATCACACTATGAAAATACTAACAGATGTGAAGTATCACATCTTTTACAGTCCTTTACTGGAAAACCCAGAACTGTACTCATTAAAAATTTTTTGCGAGAAATGCTGCCTTGGGAACTATTCTGTATGTAAAAATGTAGATGCATCCACTGTAAACAATACAGATCTTGTAAAACTAATTGTATTTCTTGTATGGAACCAGGGTTCAATCTTTAGTACCAAAGAGGACCTTGGCAATGTAAAAGGCATGTTCGGTTCAGACTTCAAAGTGCAAGGAGCACATGCTGTACACTTTGTGGGACAGGCCATGTTAGCCAGTGATTGTAATTTTAAAATTCATATGCTATTTATTTAAAATGTAACACTGGCTGTTCAAATATTTATGAGATATTACAATTTTATTGCTATTAAAAAGCACCTCTCTTGAAGGTCTTAAACACTGTCTTTAAACCCAACTCAAAAAAAAAGATGGCGTCTATAAGTTCAGCACCCTCTCTAGGCAGACAAGTGTCCTGATCCTGCATGCTTGCTCTAAAATGCACACCAAAGTGGTTGCAAATTCCTGGCCTCAAGTAGTTTGGAGAGGAAATATGAGGTAAAGGTCCATTCTGCAACTGCAACCAGCATTAAGTTCCATTATTTTTCTCAATATTCCAACAGTGTTTTGAAAGCCTTCTGTAGTGTCTTGGGTCAAAGATTTCACTCTTTTGTGAAGTTCTGTGCTTTACAGAACCCTCCAATGCTTACTTCACATTGCTGAACTGTAAATATTCTTTGACAAAGACTCCTGGTATTAGTAAAATGATACATCTGTATTCAAAAGTATATATTATTTGGAAAGAAAAGGTGTCATTTAGCATAATTGAGATTCCAAATAAGGCTTATCTTACTATTTAAGCTGAAGCTTATGTGGGAATTCTTTAAGAAAAACTGAGCTAATGTAAAATCCTTTCTAGAACACTTTTCTATAGTGTGTCTTAGGCAGTTTTCTTCATTGGACTCCAGGGAAATGCATCCTTCCATGTTTTAGGCCAACAAATCATCAAACTGCCAGACTCAAGTAATTGCAGCTCCCCGTAACCTGTGACCAGGCAGTCTGGTATAACATTTTTTCAGCTGCCTTTGCCTTCCACATAATGATCTGCAAGCCGCCAGCTAGTGACTGGCAGGAAGCATATACCAGTGGAAGAATTGTCATGAACCAGCACTTACACACATGCAAACATCATATAAATGTTACATAGGCTCCCTAAAAGCTGGTGATGAGAAAAGGAAAGAGAAGATAGGAGAGTATTTAATAGATGGGTATCTGAATATCAAGATTTTTGGTTTGGTTTTTTTTTTCAAGTGAGGAGTCAGGGTGGGAAAGAAGTAATGAAAGGAATGATTTCACTGTGACAGGGATCTGGATCAAGAACAGTTACATTGGACTAAATTTGAAAAACAAAAAAGCTATTTTAATTGCACAAGCTCAACAGAACTCAGAGAAATCTGACAGTATACTTTAAACTGTCAATGTAACTTATACTTACTAAGCTATTATTTTAATAAACAAAACTAAGACTATTTCTAAAATGAAATTAATGTTGACAGCATTCCTTAAAGTGAAATCAGCTGTGCTGTCAGGTCCCGCGAACCACTTTAGCAGCAAATTTATAACATCTATATAGTTATAGTGAATCTACAAAGAAAAAAAAAAAAAAGAGAAGCCCATACAGGCTTTTTGCTGAATTTTAATAAGATTAATGTTGTAGATTAGAGCAAAATGTTACACTCTTGCTGTGCAGTTGTTGCTTTGAAATCACAGGACCAGAGCCTTGGACGGGAGCCATAATGTAAATACCATGAAAATGGGAGTGTAGAGATAGTATTTAAAGCTCACTTTTGCCCTCTCCTGCTGCTCAGTGCAAGCTGTTTCCCCATGCTATATTAGAACAGCTTGAAGTCGTTCTGAAATTATGCTGGGTTGAAAGGAACACGAGTGACTGAGGGAGGATACAGGGGTCACACAAAAGGAACTCATTTTTATTTAATGCTACTCAATTTGCATTTTGTTCTGGAAGTAAGCTTAGGTGCATTTTGTAAGAGTGCAGAGCCATCAGAGTCTCTGTGTCACATGAGGGTGTTTGTAGTAGCTTACATACATAATGGGCAATGCATGCAGATTTTACATGTGAAATTATGATATCAAACAAAACAGCATCTCTGGAGAATTTAGCTCTGTATTTATATTTCTATTTCTTGGTCAGATAAGAAAAAGTGGTTAGTATATCAGTTGCATTTTCTTCTATTAGAGAAACTGCTTTTTCCACTTTTCTTTCTTTTCAGTGTAGTTGAAGGCTAATCTCCTTCAATCTTTCCTGAATAAACATATTGTTCTTTTGTAATCATCTTGGTATTTTGGGGTTTAACCCAGATTGTTTTATTACTCACTCTTCATAAGCAAATTCTTTCCCCAGTTTTTATCCATTATGACTTTATTTATTCATTAATTGCAGTTTGAGAAATACAGAGAATTTTACCTCAATGAATTCAGTCAGTAACTCAGATGGAAGTTGTCAGTAGTGTAATTTTCTGACTTGTTTACTCTAAAATTAGTACGGTATCTATCTATCTATCTATATATATGATGGTAGCTATATGTATAGAAAGTTCTTACTTTTCTGCCCATCAAGTTATTTTTATGTGTATTTATAAAAAGAAAAAGAAATTTAGGTCTGCTACAGGAAATCAGTTTTTCTATTGCGACAGCAACAATGAAACTCAGTGGGCATTGTTGCCCCAGATAGATTAGATACTATTGACTTTGGTTTGTTGTATTTGGAAATAAAGCCTACTCTGCAGAAACAAATATGAAGTAAACTCTCACAGGGGTTTCTGGTTTTCCTTTATAGATGGTTTGGTTTGTGATGGTGACTAGCAAGGCCTAATTTGTCCATCTTAATGAAGCATTCCAGAATGAGCTGAGCTAAATAAAAAAAACAACACCTGGATATTTAATGTCTCAGAATTCTATATCCACCTATAATTAGGACATGTACTTTCTGCAATGTCCTGAAATCTTCTGGGACTGCTTATGTCTGACCTCTTCTCCAAAAGCTATTCAAATTCTAGTCATCTTACAAGACTTCTTAACAGCCATTAGTGCAATTACTTCAATTGCAATTTCTTTGGACAATTCTGTGATTAGGATTTCTAGATTTTGGTGGATATGATCACACATGATATAGCATCATATATGCTAACAGTGAACTA
This sequence comes from Gymnorhina tibicen, assembly GCA_013399875.1. Lineage (NCBI taxonomy): Eukaryota > Metazoa > Chordata > Aves > Passeriformes > Artamidae > Gymnorhina > Gymnorhina tibicen. Next base: position 310,657 of record VXAZ01003764.1, on the reverse strand, counting down.
AAAAGGTGAGAGCTGAAGTCTGAGAGCATCTCAGCTGGCTGGGTGTAAATGTAAGATTCTTCAACTGTATGAACAAAAGGAATCACGGTAATTTGCTGGACAACGCTGACTTTAGTAATGGAAAGAAGAGTGTATGAGGACCTAATGACAAGCTGTTTTGACAGGAAAGGACATTGGACTTAAAATGAATTATGGAAAGGTTTCAGGACTCAAATAGTTAGTAAACTTAATACACAGTAAGTATATGCTAATAATGATTGTAAATGATAGCAAGTGGGAACATGTTAACATTATAGAAGAGGATCACTATATCATACATAAAAAAATCCTACTAACTTTCAAGTGTCAGGTAATAGAAATGAAATTTAATTTAACAATACCAAATTGGACACTTAGGAAACAAGAATAAGAAATTACTTGTTAAATTATAAGTTATTTAGTTAACAGCCACCAAATAAAGGCACGATCTGGGTATATGAGAAAACAAAAGGATTCCTACTAACCATCCAAGGAAAAATAGTTAATATGCATGTGCCTGGTGAAGTATTTCCAGAAGAAATGGGACTACTTCATTATCTACTGCACATACTTCCTATGAAGGAAGAAATTCAAACAGACAACAGGTGAAGAAAAAATCTTATTGTATTACATAGAGGAACTAAAGGAAATAGAAGGAGACAAATAATGTGAGTGTTTTGACTCCAGAAAACAAAGGCAAGACTAGTATTTTGTTTTTTTATAAAGTTTATGGTTTGGTTTGGTTTGGTTTGGTTTGGTTTGGTTTGGTTTGGTTTGGTTTGGTTTGGGTTTTTTTCCACAAGCACACTTAATTTTTTCCAAAATGCACAATCCTCCTTTGAGAATCAGTTTAGACGAGAAAAAAATGTGTAAGGCCTGTTATTTACATGATGTCATTGTGCTGAAGGAACCTGTAACAAGTGAACAGGATATGCACTGATCATCTATATGATGAGAAGCATTCAGACAGAGGCATTCATGGATTGACTTAGAAAGCTTGTGTGGATTTGGGCTGACAAGTGGCACTTGGTCCTTTCTGAATGCTTACAATTGCTACTTTCCCAATCTTGTATGATATTTTTAGTATGGAGATAGTCTTGTATACAGTACCTGAAGGATTCAGGTATTTGTCTTGCTTCTTGTCCATGAGCCACCAACTTTTTTTTGCTCTGATTTAGACCAGCTTCCTTTCAGAATGTCCATCTGTCAGACACTAATAATGCTTTCTTTTCATAGCGCTCTGCTTCTGGCAGTTTAATTTATTGAGGGGGTCTAAATAGTGCCAGTAGCTGGCTGCATCCTGTAAGGTAGAGCTGGTGGCAGAATCATAACAGAAGCAAGGGTGATCAACAGGAAATCAATTTGTTTTTTGGACATGATGTGTCTGGTAGACAGAGAAGCTCACTAAACAGCTACCAAGTGTGAACATGTCTTTTGCCATGGTGCAGGTAGTATGAAACTTACCAAGGCAGAAAGACATTAAAAAGATCCTATAATGGCAAGGGGGGTCATAATGGAAAGGCTGGGATAGTCAGTGCTGTGTTAATTAGAGGGGAAGAGAGAAAATGAAAAGAAAGATGTGATGGAAGCATATATGAGGTGTCCTGTGAAAATGAGTGTCAAACCTGAAACAAAATAGTAATTAGCAGCCTGAAGGATGAAAAGACCTTACAGAAAACTCAGATAGTCCAGGACAAATGCCTCTGTGCTGAAGATAATGAATGCCATTATGATTGTGCAGAAACAGGAACCTTAAAGCTAAGTGGAAGAAGCAATGATAGAAGATTGCATTTGTACATGGAAGAAGCAATGATAGAAGGCATTTGTACATAACACTCTTAATTGGACACCAGCTCTGGAGATTAAAATTACATCTATTTAGAGCTAAAATTTTTTTTCTTTCTTTAACTGAAAGGCTAAGGCACTCTAAAGAAATATCCTGTTTTAAACCAGCCATCATAAGAGCTGGTCTGTATGAGAAGAATGAGCCTGTGATTTTAAATGGATAGAAAGAAGAAAATCTGGAATTCTTCATCTATTTGTCAGTTCTATACATACAGATAAACAATGGAAGTTCTTAGCAAAAGTTTATGTGAACAGAGAAGTCTGGGCAAACTTGTCTTAAGAGATACTCACTGAGAGTATTTATAGACAGAGAAACTACTTCTAGCTCAGGAAACCACAGAGCTGCATGTGTATGGAGGTTGGAGGGATGTTAAAAAGGACTATCATATATGTCCACCTTGTTGCAACTTTCCCTGAATATATAATGAACACTATTAGGATACCAACTAGCTATAAAGTTTTTCATTTGACCCAGAAAGACTGGCTATACATATATGTTTATTAGCTGCAAAACAGATAAGTTCTTTGCCTTCTCCCAGGAAAAGCTTCCCTGCTTTTTATGAAGCTGTATTTCCTATCTAGACAAGAGCAAGATAATTCAGTCATGGCCATTTTAGTGCTCATTTTTAGGCCTCTGTTATATATAAATGAGTCTTAATACTTTGAAAATAACAGGATCCAGGGAACTAGGAAATTTGCCTGCCTGTCCCTTACAACAAGGATTTTTAAGACCTGAGTGGTAGTAGCTCACAAGTGATGACAGAAGAGGTTGAAGGTAAGGCAGGGCAGGACTGTAGTCTTGTTTCACTGTGGTAAAGGATGTGGAGTCAGGAACTGGGTGGATTCCAGGAAATGTTCTGGTAATATTTGTGCTTTGATTCCCATTTTTAAATATTGCTAAGAGCTAGATTTTATATTTTTTAGTTTCAGATAGATTACATACTAGCTTTCTTTTGATAAATTATAATTTTTATTTCTTCTTTTGAAGTATCAGATATCACAGTCTATTTCTATCTGAATTCCTTTAGAAATTCCTGGCTCCAATGCAGTGGTTCTTGGCCATTCCTATTTGGTCCAGTGGTGTCCTGTAGGATAATCAGACAAGGTCTGTGGAAGGAACACAGATATTTATTTTAATACATTCTCATACATGTAAGTAAGGAAGGAAAGTGAGGGAAAAAAATAGTCATTTACATGATTAGCCCAACTAGTACACAAATACATTAATACACTAGCCTAGTGTATTTGGCCAGAAATAAAAACTCTTGTGGGGTATCTTAGAAAAATAAGTTGAGTAACCTTGACCTGGAAAGCCCTATTTTCCCTCTGCAAACATAGGAGCACTATTGTCTCCTGCCCAACTTGCAATGACCATTCTCTCTGGAGCTCCTAGTTTCTTTTCTCTTCCTCCTTTGTATAAACTGTGGGGTTCACTCTGACCACAACACAGCCCTTGGGACCTAGTCCTGTGATATTTTTAATTTTGTGTTAGTTAAGAAGTGAAATAACATTTCATTACTTTCCTTCTTTGTGTATAAAAGGATAAATGAATATGTACAGCTTCTTTAGGAGTGGAAGATATTCAGGCAAGACTGAGTTAGGTGTGGATCAGGAGACTGTTGTATTTTGAACATATTCTGGCGAGATGCTAGGGGCTGTCTCTGTTGACAGTGATGAACATACATTCATCTTAAACAATTTTGTCTCAGTTCAATCACCTTGCAAAACAACGTTGCCAGCATACAGTATGCTACCACACCAAGGGTCTCAAACATGAAGTGACACAGTGGTGCAGTATGACTGTCCTTGTATTTCTAAATTTGGGGAGTTTCTTATTGGACCTTTTCCTTTTTTGCTGTTTTACTTACATCTAGTACAATGAGAACATAAAGAGTACCCAGTAAATTAGGCTTGCCCTAACTTACAGCTCAACTCAGATAAACTGCTGAATGCAAAAGTAAATTTGTTTTTTTATTTTCCCCTTGTGTACATATGTTCTTAGAAAATGGGGTTTTTCTGCATGCCAGGACAACTCACTTTCTAACAGATGTTTTTTTTCTGATCATGTAGAAGAGAGACTGGGTTAGTGATTTGCCCAAATATAACTTTCAATAGACCAAAATTAGTGTATGTCTCTTCTGAGAACTCGAGTTTTCAAAAGTAGCACTCACCTTTTATTATGGTATTTCTCTTGGAAACATACAGTTAAATCCATTGATACGGGAATATCTTCTTTAGTGTGGTTATAAACCTAACCTATGGCCTATTTAGAATGGAATTTTAAATGCTGAAAGTTTCTTTTATTTTACACATTTTTGCCCACATAAATTGTCCATTAGTATATTTTCCATTGTTTTGTGTTATTGAATGTAACTACAAAGCTAAGTAATAGAGGATTTTTTTTTTCTGAATATCTTATGGATTTTGTCAGTACAAAGGTTTTCAATGTGGTTGACTGTTTCATAGTTTTTTGATCATATATAGCTTTTAATAATAGGACAAATCTTTCTCTATAGCAAATCATTTCCAAGACTGAGAGAACTAATGTCAGATCACTGTGATTCATCCCCTTGGTAATCCAAATTGTATCTCGAGCGCTGCCAGACTTTTATCATTTTGGAGATTAATGGGCTCTGTTTTCTGTTTCTGAAAAGGATTTTGTAGTTGGTCTTTGAGTAGGTTGGGGGGGACAAAATAAATTTAATAGATTTTAGTGTCCTTGAAATTCTTAATTCAAGTGATTGACTGTACTTCATCTCGAACCAAATCACCTGTAAATCTAACTTAGCCATTACCATCTAAGTGCTGTGACTGTTGTGACTGAGTCAACAGCCACATTATATCAAAGCTGACTTCTATTACATCAGAAAAATTTTCTCTTACACAACTGAATTTTTCCTGGACCTATCTGATGCAATTTCCACTCAGATTTTTACATCTGGTAAATTTATGGACAGAACTTCCAAACCTTATGATGTTCATTTCTGAATAATTCAAACAAAACGGCCTTCAGAAAAGAATACAGTAGCAACTTCTCATTTTTTTGAAGTTGTAACTGTTACGTATAGGGACAGATTTTCAACTGGTACACAGTTGGTTCTCAGTTTTCCCCCAAAGTAGAAAGAGCCTAGTTAATAAACAAACTTCATTAGATGGAGGTACAGGTTTAGAATTAGAAAGTGGGGGAAAGGGAGGTAATGTAGAAGTGGAATCAGAAACTTAAGACCTTAATAAGCTAAGATTTAGGTATCTTTCCAAAGCTAGTAATCTACCATGGCTCTATGACTGGTAGCCAGAAATGTCTATCTTCAGAAGATGCTTTTTTCTGTACTAAAATGCATCTCTAAAAACAAAGAGAATCTAAACATTTCCTTTCTGGAAATATATGTTCTGTTAAACGGAGAAAGTGTGCATAAATGTAGTAAAATAGATGCTTATATTTTTGATGGCTGAATCATGCCTTTATCAGCAGAAAAAAAAAGGAGACCATTGACAACTAGAACAGCCAGTGGGTGAGATATTAATTTCAGTTTAGTCATGGCTTTTCAGAATTTTAGCAAAAATCAGTATGCTGTAAAGTGATGACCACCAGAGCACTTTGGGCAGATGATGAGTAGCACAAATGATATTAAGGAGACAGACATGAACCAATGAATCGGTGTTATGAATGCAGAAGCCTCCTCTAGCTGGATGCCAGTGTTGAGATGATGCCAACAGTTAATAATATTAGGGTATTTTTTTTGTTTATTAGAACCAGTTGCCTTTTTTCACATTCTGAATTTCACTGTCTGGTGAAAAAAAGGATTTTTTCAGAAGACTACTTTGATGGATGGTAATAATTATCACTCAGGAAAGTTTAGAGCTCAAAGACGTGAATATGCCAGCTTTGTTAATTTTTCAGAAATGGTTTGAGAAAAAGCGTAACCATCAAGGCAGAAATTTCAAGCAAAACAATAAATCCTAATCTCACTGTGTATGTATAGATGCTTGCATTCATTTTAGGGGAAAAAAAAGAGGTATATTGATTATTTGATCTGATGTCTCTATGGAGACCAAATGATTGTCTGAATTTTATTTTAATCATGGATGTATATTAAAAAACCTTTGTGGCAGAATCCAGAATATTCTAGGAAATCTATACTGTTTTGGTCCAGGAAATGGTGCTGATGCTCTATTTTTACAAATACACACCAATTTGTTTTGGTGTGAGTTTATACTTTCCAATCCTTTGAAGATAGGTTGTACTACCTGTTTCAGGCTGATAGGTTGAAAATCTGTACACCACTAATAGTTTCCGAAGGTGTTTATAGAATCATGGAATGTTTTGGGTTGAGTGTTTGGGAAGAGACCTTAAAGATCATCTAGTTTCAACACTTCTGCCATGGAGAGGGACACCTTCCACAAAGCCAGGTTGCTCAAAGCTCCATCCAGCCTGCTCTTGAACACTTCCAGGGAAGGGGCATCCACAACTTTTCTGGGTAACCTGTTCCAGTGCTTCACCATCCTCTTTCCAAAGTAAAGAGTTTCTTTCATACATCTAATCTAAATCTCTCCTCGTTCAGTTTAAAGCCATTCCCCCTTGCCCTGTCTACATGCCCTTGTAAAAACTCCCTTTCCAGCCTTCTTACAGACTCCTCTTTAGGTGCTAGAAGATGCTATAAGGTCGCCCCAAAGCCGCCTCTTCTCCAGGCTGAACAACCCCAGCTCTCTCAGCCTTTCCTCACAAAAAGGCACTCAAGATCCCTGATCATCTTCCCTCACCTGGACTTGCTTCGGCAGATCCAAATCCTTATGTTGGCAGCCCCAGCTGGGACCTGCTGGCCACACTGCTCTGGGTGCAGCCCAGGACACGTTTGGCTCTCTGGGCTGTGAGTGCTCATGGCTGGGTCATGTCCAACCTCTCACACACCAGCACCCCCAAGTCCTTCTCAGCAGGGCTGCTCTCAATCCATTCACTGCCCAGCCTCCATTTGTTGGGATTGACCTGGCCCATGTGCAGGACTTTGCACTTTGCCTTATTGAACTTCATGAGATTCCCATAGGCCCTTCTGCCAAGCCTGTCCAGGTCCCTCTGGATGACATCCCATCCTTCCCATCCATCACACATCCATGGTGTGAATAATGCCACTCAGCTTGGTGCCATCTGCAGACTTGCTGACGGTCCACTTGATCCCAATGCCCATGCCACCATGTGTTCTTTGTGATTAGTCCTTCCCATGGAGAAAGAGGCTGTACTTCTATAAATTTGATATTTTATAAGCATTTCTGGGCATGATGTTTCATAAGCAAAAGCTACTTTATAGTCAGCGACACAGTGTCTTATAAACAACTTGCTGAGGAGTTTGCATGATTTTTTAAGTCTCTTAGAGTTTTTGATTGGTCACTTTTTAAACCACTTTTAAAAGTTGTCGTCTTTTCCAAAAATGTTCAACAAATGTGTATGTTTTCATGTTTGTAAGAGGACAACATAGATCCCAATGGGATATGGGCCAGGCAGCAAAAGGTTTCCTGGGGCAATACATTAGATCAGGAACAAACTGGCAAGAATTTCTTTGTTTTCTCCTGTTATTTATGGAGGCAGGAATCTGTGCTTAATAACCATAGCTTAGGAAGAAGATATCTAATTAGTTTTCTCAGTAGTGAGTTCTGCCCACCAATCCATTTTCTCATTTGTTTATATTTGTCAGAGTACACTGTGTAGTGCTTGCTGCCATTCCTCTTACTGTTAATTATCTGGACTGTAATTTAATTGTCCTTTGTAGTGTTCTGCATTAGAAATCTTAAATAGTTTATTTCCTAAAAGCCAGGCATTTCCCTTGAACCCAAGCCAAGATTTTGCAGCATATGACTTAAGTAAATGAGCTGCATGTGATACTAATCATTTTGGTTTTGTCTTTTTCAGTCTCTAACAGGCTTTGGCACAAATCTCTACTTTTCCATGTCTTTTCAAAATTATTTCTGGGGTTCTTCAAAGAGAGGAGTCATAAGTCATTTTTGTGATTTGGCTCCCATGCCACTATGCTGCTTATGTGCATGAAAATAGCATACTTGCCTCTGCCATGCACAAGAATGTGTTCAGAAGAAACTCTGTTCTTTGTCTTTGTACTCCTTCCTGCTGTCAGGAGCTTCCAGAATTGAAATCACTTGCAAGTGAAAATCTTAATTTTCAGTTTTAGATCTCAGTTCTGCATCCTCTACGAGAGTGACTCCTGCTTACACAAATTGGACTGTTGCAAAATAGTTAACTTGGGCAAATAAAGACTGAAAGACAGGACTATATTATTTACCCCCTAAAGAGGGGTCCACATTTAACATCATTCAGCTTCAAATGTTACCATCAGTTTATCTCATTTGATTCATAGCTAAATATATCTCTCTCTAGTAGCAACTAATTCCTAGTGGCAGCTGCCTGTTCTCAAATCACATTTTGTACCCATGTGCCTGTAACACATGTAGCTAATTATGGCAAAGGACCTGGAAATGTTATTATAGTCCAACCACTCAGAAACCCTAATTAATTATGTGCAGGGCTACCTGTGATTGGGTACATTGGACATTGAGTATCATCTGTGTACAATTGAGTCTGCACAGAGAACAAGTAATGAGAATTAGCATGTAGAAAGAAAGCATCTATTTTTTATTCTGATAAGGAGAATAATGCCTAAGAATCTTCAGAAATAGGAGAAAAATTCATATTGATATTTAGTATTTTGGGACTGTCTATTTTTGGTGGAATATCTGAAATACTGGTGTTAGATGAGTGCATATGTTCCTTTCTTCTTGTTATAAAAAATTACCTTGTCATAAAAAAATTACTATTATTTGTCAGGAATGTTAATGATCTTTGGGTTCCCTACTGATTTTTTGAGGAAGGAAGGAGGAGGAAAAACATTAGGTGAAGAGTGCAGGCTGAAGAAACCTCCTGCTTTTTACAGCTGAATGTCATATCTTCAGGACTTGTTAGTCATCTTCTTTGTACACACATCACTTATTCTTGTAGTGTAGGCTGGGGTGGACTTTTCACCATTTTTCACAAAAAGAGGTAAAAAAAGTCAGAACAGCAGCTAGGTAGGATGACATAAGAGAGAAAAAGTATATTTAGGGTTAGAAGCTTACTATGGAATTTTTCCTCTCTTAAAATATTCTTAAATGTTGAAATGTCTCCCCTCTTGTTACTATGTTGTTCTGTGAATGTAACTTCATGTTACACTGGATAGAGAGAAATTATCCTCGTAGTTGCTGAGAATGTGCTTTTGACAATAATGTTAATAGTGGTGTCTTGCCCACAACATTGACAAACAAGTGAGGCACAGAAGATTGTCCACAATTTGCATCAGGATTACAGATCAAAGCTGTAATTCTTCAGTTTTCCTCTTGCTTTTTGAGGTTGTTTCTTACCATAAGCTGTCAGAACATCTGTGAAGAAATCAGCATCTATGGCCTTCCTATAATAGTTGCAAATAAGTTTATTAAAAGCTGCAGCAAAAAATTACAGTTGTATCTGATTTTTGTCTTACTTTAAACTGGGCTTTTAATTGCAATATTTCATAGCTTAATAACTGTGCAGTGTTATTCTCTAATGTTATTTTAAAATAAGGAATTCAGTGGGCAGGGTGTACTTAGCTTGACAAAGAACTTGGATAACTTTTACTTAAAATACCTTTTCTCCCCAGACTTTTGCTGCAGAGAAATGCTAAATGACAATCCTAACAGTAAAACAATGGATTCTGTGGAAGTTAGGTGTAGCAAAACAGCATGTAGATTTTGTGCTAGCTTGTTGCATGTGAATCAATATCATTCTTATATCCTAAAATGACAGCTTGATATCAGAGCATATTTAGGGACTATTTAAATAGCAAAGAATCTATAGCAAAATTTCCAAAGATTTCCCATAGACTAGAAGTCACTGAACAGTTTCCATGCTAAAAAAAATAAAATAGTGTCTGCCAGTACTTGAGAAAAAGGGAAGCTAGTAAACTGGAAAATCTTGTTCTTTCAGAAAATAATAATTTTGCATTCATGTGTTTTGCTTTGTTTTCATGTGTTTTTTTCCCTTCTGGCTTTCAAGACTTTGTAGTGTGTGATTCAATTTAGTTTGGCACTCCACTGTAAGCTAAGCATGATGGTTGTGCCTCATGTTTTTCCTTCTTAAGGGCCAAACTCCACAGTGGTAGGAATTAACTAACTAACAGTACTGATCATCCCCGTTGGAGGATACTAGGAGTAGCTGATTTAGTCTGCTACATTTTCAGTAATTAGCTCATTACGTTCCTCCTCCTATTATTATTCTGATATTCAACAGATCTCTGTATTTGCAGTGGCTGGATTCTAAACAGGGAACTTAGCACAGATAAAAGGTCACAGCTAGTAATTTAAAAATTATCTCAATTTTTAAGCACGGCTTTCTTTGGTTTTTCCATAAAGCTTCTCTGTCAGTGGGGTATGGAACAATGGTTTATGTGAACTGTGAATGACACAGGTACATTTTTGTATTCACTGTCTTCAAGGAGGCAGCAGCTGAAACAAACCTGGTGTGCAGATGCTTCAGTGGGACTGGTGCCCCAGGACATGTCATGGCACTGTTGAGCTTGGGACAACAATGTACAGAGATTAGTGCAAGGCTGCTGACAGCTGGGAAACAGTTGTTTTTATCACCTGAAATAGTGAGCAAAATCAAGGGATAGCATTGCTGAGTATGGTGCTGGATGAGCCTCATCTGGTATGGGTTGCCTTTCAGTGGTTAGGAAAGTCCTTTAGGTTCAAGTGGAACTGGATTCCTTAGCTATCTTGAATTTATTATATCTTTTAACAGCTAAAAATAATTTTATCAGTTGGTTAACTTACATTACTCTATACAAAGCACATGTATACACATACATGTTGTGTGATCTTTAATAATATACACACTACATTCACCCTTGGTGCTGCTGGCAAATTTATAGAATTCTGTAGCACTGGGGACTCTATCAGCAGGAGCACAACCCTCCTCATTAAACTGCACACACGGTACTGTGTTTTCCCTGCCCTCCTCCCCTTCCCCATGGGTGACATAATGGAGCAAGTTCAGCAGAGGGTCACCAAACTGCCCTGGAAGCTGGAGCTCTTGCATTGCAAGGCGAAACAGTGATCTGGGCTTGCTGGAGCATCGTAGGTTTCAGAAGGACCCCAGAGCAGCCTTCCCATACCTGTAAGGAGGGATCAGGCTGTATGTCACAGAATCATAGAATTGTTAAGGTTGGAAAAGACCTTTACATCTCTTCATTATGTCCAGCCATCAACATCACACCACCACCAGGAGGAAATATATCTTTCTGTATAAGGAAAGGTTTTTTTCCACAATAGCAACAGTAAAGTGTGAAAGAGGTTGCTCTGAGAGCTTGTGCAGCCTTATTTTTGGAGGTTTTTCAATATCCAGTTGAATACAGCTCTAAGCAACCTGATCCATTCTTAGAGGTGACCCTGCATGGAACTGAGGGCTGGGTTAGACAATCTTCCAAGGAACCTTCCAATCTGAAATACTTTAGGGCCCTACAATTAACCACAGAAGAGAATTGAATAATTGATCAGTCTGAAGCTGTGATTTACTGCAAAATAGTTGCTGCGCTGGAATTTAAATTCTTGTGGTGCTTAGAATTTTTGTAATGAATTTGTGTAAAATTGGAAGGGCAATTATGGATAGTATCTTCTTTACACTTGACTAAAGATTTATAGGAACTACTGGTACACCCCTCTTGATTGAGGAAGAAATAAGTTATGTATGATCATGCTGCTAGGTAATATCAATATCCCAAGAAGTGCCTTTGTCTTGGTTCTAGCTATGCTATACACAGTTTTCCTTTGGATAAAGTACAGATATGGCAGCAGATAAGCCTCTTGGTTTCTTATGTGCTGTGTCCTGTAAAGCCACGGTATTTTCCTGCTCTGCAAATCAGATCAAAATTGGTATGTGAAGAGGAGTAAGCTCTATTTCTTTTACTGTCTGACAGGTCCAATTAAGTTTGCAGTGACATGATGCGCAAAGAGAGATGAAATTTTGCTTTCTGTGATTGTACTCCTGCATATACTTCTGACATCTATGGAATAAGTATGCTGGAAATGAGCTTTATGAATCCTTTTGGGGTGTTATAGATGAGACGCACTACACCTCTAACCAACTGTTACAGTAAAATAAAATCAGTATTATCAACAGAGGCTTCATCAGTTGATTTTACATTGCAGTAAAATGCTAGTTTTTCAATAGATTACATAAAAACAAAAAAATAAAATTGATAAAATAAAACAAATATTATCAGTATAAGCTCTATCAGTTGATTTACACTAACAAGACATTAGTACCATTTCCATTCCTTGGCTGCATCACTTAAGTGCATATTACAAAGGAATACTCTTAATTTTCAGCTGTCTTGGTTATGTGGACAGGGAGCAGTAAGAACAGTGGTGGGTCTGATCATATGAAAACAAAAGTGTGTTTGGAAAAGTTTGGGTGGGAAGTGTTCAGCAAAACGTTCGCTGAATTTAGCAAATTCAGCAGATTAAGAACTGAAATTTGGCCATAACAGTACAGAATTATGAATCTACTCTTTGAACTGTGACTCAACAGTATTGCAGGAATCCTTCTATATACCCACCAGTATCTGAGGTTCCTGAGTGGTAGATCACAGGTGTGTTGCCAAGCTGTGTGTCCCATATGGATGGTATAGCATCCAGGGAGGCAGCCTACTTAGTTATAGGTTGTCCTGAGAAAGCCTCTGCTGTGTGCTGGAGTACTGAAGAGCTTGACTCCCCCAACAGTTCTTGTCTCACTCGTTTCTTTTCCTTATTAGATGAAAGGAGGACCCAGGAAGCACTTGCAGTGTTTGAAGCGGGTGGAATAATAACCTCTGAGTGAGGAGTGTGTGGCACTCTGCCAGCAGATAGAAGGATAGAAACAGCTTGTGGTAGGAAAACAGATAAAGCAGAAGAGTGGAAAGAGTTGTGGGAACCAAAATTTATTGCCCAAATTTGTAAGATTCAATATATGATCTTTGGTTCTATATGATGTACGTTATACAGAGGCACTCAACTCTTCTTAGCAACCAACTCAGTCTTATTTATTTGAAAATTAGATAAATATCTAAGTCCCTTCTCCGATCACTATGTCACTCATGCTGAGACACTTTGATTTCATTATGTTGGTAAGCAATATCAGAATAAAATAATAGACTGTTGACTGGGACACAAGGATCTGTCAGATAAGGCTCATTAGCTGGCAGGTCAGAAAGCCTGGTTCTGTGTCCAGCTTTGTCACTTCCTTTTGAGAAGCAGCTGTCCACCTGCTTGTTTATCCTATGTATAAGACTGTCTTTAGCAATGATCTTCCAACCCTCTGCTTGATGCAGTAGGTAGGTCTTTTTACCAAACCTTTTGAATTGACTTGTCCTTGCAGAGTAGTGAAGACCTCTTTCCAGAAGGACATTTTTTGTTATATTTTAATTAATTGTGTTTGTATTTGGGGTTTAATACTTGGAGAATCTAAGTGGAGGAGAGCAAAAATTCATTCTCTAGTCAAGGTGAAATATGGATGATATTTTATAATTCTGTTGATGCTCTTTTGTATAGGAGCTAATGAATTAAGAAAAATATCAACTGGGTGATATATTGGTCCATTTCATCAAAATTTGAAGTAGAAGTGTTTTATTTTCACCTGGTTTCTGTCTATAGGTTCCTTTCTAAATTCAAGATTTCTGTAAGGTGAGATGGAAAGCTTTCTAACACATTTGACATATACCTGCATATTTAATCATGTGCTATTTAGAGCCTTTATATTGCATAGAGTGCAGGTAATGGTAGTTTCACAGAATCTATGGGAGGACTGTGCTCTGCATCCCTCCCCAGAAATTGTCCTGATGTTGCTTCTTCCATCACCTGACATGAACATGAGAATTGGAATAATTTTTCTCTTCTCATCTTCATTTAAATGAAGAAGATGTATCTATTTCACACATTTCAAAAACATTTTTGGGAAGGTGCTTGTGCAACTACAGCAATCATGCTTTACAGTACTTATGTTGGTTATGTGTTTAAAGAAAATGAGACCCGGTGAGAGGAACAGAAGAATACCCAAATACTTCAGAAGTCAGGCATTAAACACAAATGTTGTAAATGTGCAGGCAATAGCAGAGAAAGATTAAGCCACCTGCCCTGGCTGATGAAGACCTACTTCTCTGCTAAGATTGCATTTCTTTTTTGACTTCTTATTTAACATGGATTATCTGTAGACTTATTTCAGGTTAGGGTCATTTTAACGGCATTCATGTTGTCTGTTGTACTGGCTTATGTAGATGAAAATGCCATTATTTAATGTTTGTAACTAGAAATATTCTTTCATATAAAATATTTTCCAAACCTCTCCCAGTGTGTCAGAAAACTGTTCTGAGGTAGCATGTATACAGCAAAGAACAATCAATGCAATCAGTCAAAATTATATTCTAAATCTCTGATTGCTTCACTGGCTGAGAAATAAAGCAGATTTTAATTATTGAAAAAAAATAGTAATTCTGATTAAAAGGCATGTTTTTTCTTCACGCTACCTGGATAATTTTTAGTTGATTTGAAAGCAGATAAAAATGGACTTTCTCTTCCCTTTTTTCCACTGTACAAGAGATCCTTTGAATTAAAAGTATTCAGCTTCCTTACCTCATTTTTTTTACTCTAGATGTTTTTCTGTGTTATCATTATATCAGTGGAGAATTATTATTTTTTCCTTTTATGAAACTTCTAAAATGTTTCCCCTTTACTAGTATATGCAAAAAGTGCTTTCCATCAAGGCAGCATTATTCACACTGATTCATCTATGCTAGTCAGTTTTGAGTCAGAGGCATTTACTGAAGATAATGCTGCAAAAAAAGGTCTTTTGGGGACAGAAGGCAAATCCTTATTTTATTGCATTGCTTCAGATGCCAAACATTCCCAAGAACACTAACAGTGATATCTTTCAAAAGCTACACGTTTGGTCCAGAAATGTATTCTGCACAAGCCCTATTCATAAATAAGCAGAAGGCATTCTAGATACTTAGTGAAATTGATGTTCCTAGTTCACTATGAGTGGAAATATGCTGTAGGCTACATTAAATCTCATTCCTTGACTGATGCTATCTGCTTTTCAAACAGTTCAGGTATATTCTTAGTGACCTCCACTCTCTGTTTGGCAAACATTATTCCATGAGGCATCACTGCTGAATAAAACAACTCAAAACTTGATTTGAATTCTTAAATAACTCTCACTGTAGTTCTGGCCCCCGCTCATAGAATCACAGACTCATAAAGTAATTTAGGTTGGAAAAGATCATTGAGACAACTAACCCAGCACTGCCAAGTCCACTACTAAACCCCCAGGGCCACATCTACCTGTCATTTAAATATCCTCAGGGGTGTTGATTCAGCCTCCTCCATGGATAGCCTGTTCCACTGCTTGACAACCCTTTCCATGAAGAAATTTTTCCTGATATCCAATCTAAACCTCCCCAGCACAGCTTGAGGCCATTTCCTCTCCTGTCACTGATTACCTGGGAGAAGAGACTGATCCCCACCTGGCTACACTCTTCTTTCAGGCAGTTGTAGGGAGTGATAAGGTCACTCCTGAGTCTCCTTTTCTCCAGGCTAAACACCCCCAGCTCCCTCAGCTGCTCCTCACAGCACTTGTGCTCCAGACCCTTCCCCAGCTCCATTGCCCTTCTCTGGACTCACTCCAGCCCCTCAATGTCTTTCTTGCAGTGAGGGGCCCAGAACTGGACACAGCACTCGAGGTGTGGCCTCACCAGTGCCCAGTACAGGGGGACAATCCCTGCCCTGGCCCTGCTGGCCACACCATTGCTGATCCAGGCCAGGATGGCATTGTCCTTCTTGGCCACCTGGGCACACCCTGGCTCATGTTCAGCTGCTGTCACCAGCACCCCCAGGTCCTTTCCAGCCCCTCTGTCCCAGCCTGTGGCACTGCCTGGGGTTGTTGTGACCCAAGGGCAGGACCCAGCCCTGGGCCTTGTTAAACCTCACGCCACTGGCCTCAGCCCATGGATCCAGCCTGTCCAGATCAGTGCTTGAAACAGTAATCTTGTGCATCTTCTCTTCCTGAGCTTGTTCTTCTCTTTTTGCTTAGATTTTGGAATTTTTTTGGTGGGTTTTTTTGGTGTTTTTTTTTTTTGTTTTGGTTTGGTTTGGTTTGTGGTTTTTTGTGTTTTGGGGTTTTTTTTAAATTTATTTTTCATTGGTTTGGTTGCGTTTTTTTGGGGAGGGTTCTTTTTTTTTGTCTTGGTTTGGTTTTTTGTTGTTTTGGGTTTCTCGTGGGGGTTTTTTGTTTGTTTTGTTGACTTTTTTGTTTTGGTTTTTGTTTTGTTTTGTGTTTTTGTTGGTTTTACTTCTGTTTTTCCAGAGTTACTGATAAAGTTCTACTTTCCTCAAATGGTAATGAGGACATGACTGATGACACAAAGGTAGATAAGAAAGCAGTGTCGCAGTTCATATAAAAGCAATCTTTCCTCACACATATTCCTATGATTCTGCATCTTTTTCAGAGCAATGACATTTCTTTCCCCCAAAAATTTACTTCAAGGACATTTGTGGAAGAAGTAATAAAAGGAAAACAGGAACAATTGTGTTCCAAGCAGATTAAATTTAACTTGTTTATGAGTAACTATTTTCACTATTGTTCCAGATCTGCTCCTCAGTAATTAAAAACTGAGGAAATTCCTAATCTTTTAATTAATATATGAATATATTACAGAATTGAATACTAACTCTGCATGTGCAGATGGCCATCTCTACTGTGAACTGTTATGCTTTAGTTTAAATGGAAAAATAGAGAATAACTCTACTAGAATATGAATGTCTCTGTGGACAGTGAGATTATAATAGTTGCCTTTCTGGCATAAAGAAAGGTAAAACTAATTATTCATGTCCTGTGAGTGGCTGAGATGAAGGGGAAGCAGCAGATCCTGAAAATTCTTCAGATACCCGAGACTGAAAATCTCAAAAATCAATTGATGTTTTTGTTTGCCTTACACTGCAGACCCACAAAACTAAAAGAGCCCAAGTTTGGATTTCCTGACTTGGTGTAGAGCCCAACATGTCTCACACTGGTGGTTTTGACTCTGCTGGCATACGTGCCAAGACCTCCTTCCTGGGCAGCAGAGAGAAGGAAGGGTTTTCTCTCACCCTTCATAGAAGTCATGGCTTCCTGTAGGATGAAGTAGGAGAAGGATCACATATCAGCTGGTTTATAGCTAAAAGCTTAAGAAGGAAAATGTTTCAGGGAAAATGACATGCCTACTCTTCTGACATAGCAAATCTGATTAAACCACAGAGGCACTACTGTATTTTAATGAATCATAGATTCCTATTGACATATTTGTATCAGAATTCCCATATTCTGTTTTGTCTGTCATATGTTCCCTTGAGTCCTAGGAGGAAAATACTTTGCCTTACTTCTGAACCCTCCAGTAGATCCTTTCATTCCATTTCTATGTTAAATTTAGGTTTCTCTTCTTTAGAGCATATAAAAGGATATGACTTAGATCAGTTTAAAAAGCCTGCATTTTAACAATGCAGTATTTATTAGAATTCTTCACTTCTTACAGTCCTGTAGGACAGGAACAATGAGAATCTAGATTTATAAAATGCTTTTTTATCTCTGTACTTCTATAATTTCAGAATTTTAATGTTCCAACTCCTAAGTAGTACATGAAACAACAAGATCCTAAACAAATGAGTGTAATTCTCACAATTAACTGTATTTAATAGCTGATGTTTTAAGGCAAGTAACAGACCTTTTTAGCTGGGAGAAATCACATGAGAGTCGTGACAGTTTTTCCTTGCTTTTCTTGATAATGAACTCTTTAGTAACTTAGCAGTTTTACATACTGTATACTGAGGTATTGCTTCTCTATGCTACTGCCTGACTGCCATGGCTTCTAACTGACTGTGAACCCATTATGTACAATACTATCTGGACATTTCCTGTCCACCAGTTTTGCAATAACATCATGACATGCAACTCTTGCTGCGTAGATGAGTTTATCAGCAAGGCATATGCTTAAACTTTAAAGTCAGTGGAAACTTTGCCTGCATTTCTGTGGACAAAATTTCTCTGCAGACTTCCTGCTGCCAGCTGTCCCAATGAACTAAGAGCTTCTTTGTCCTTAATCTTTTGCATATGCTAGTACAGAGGTCCTTTTGAATGACTAGTTAATATGGTGCATTCTTTTCCCATAAGGAAGCCAGTGTATGGACCTTAAGAGGAAACAGCATCATTCTTTGAAGTGAATTTAATAATAGGATAAGAAGTTCTCTTTATAAAGCATCCTTGTTTTACTACAGTAGTAAAAAGAAGCTCTCAGAAGAATAATTCTACAACACTTTGTGGAACATGAAAGCTGTGTGCCATTTAAAGACCCTCCCTCAGGCTTTAACTCAGCTGTCAGCCTTTCAGATAGTTTCAGTTGGCATCCTAAGCAGCTGACAGTCTAACAAATCCCTGGATGTACACCTGACTTTGTCTCCCTGCTAATGTATAAGGGAATCTCAGTTGTTTTGTATTATTATTCAGTCAGTGTCTGGTTGATAGTCTTTCCAGCTTTTATTTTATTGCCCCTGTCTTTGGCTCTGTCCTGATCTGTATATTGGCTTCTGCAGTGTGTTCTCTGACTAACTTCTTAGCCTTCTGTCATGCCTGCTTCAAGCTGTGGACCCTATGTTATTCTGTGGTTGGCATTTCTCTTGTTTTACCTGCCTTCAAACTGTATCTTGCCTTGGAGCATGTGTTTATCTCTCCTTGTGCACCTCTCATATTGCTTGACCTTCTAGTTTTTCTTTCTGATCTGGCCACACTTTTACTCCTGCTTCTTCTCCCTAGGAACTCTGTTCGAGTTGGAGGACAATGACACTCAAAGTTTCCCATCCCCAAGTGCTAGCTTAATCTGTGTTTTCAGCTAGCCTCCAAGTCCCAACTCAAACAATAACTGAGGATAAAAATCAGAGGATATCAGTGTTTAAGAGGTAAAACAAGAAGTTTATCAAATTTGTGTGGAGAAGGAGTCTTTACACGCATATATCTATGAATTGACTAGATATTCATGAGATTTTCTTCAGGCCTTTGTATTTTCATAGCAGCAAGCCCATAAGTGTTCTTAATGTTTCTTCTACAGCTTTATTTTTCAGGCCCAGCAGGACCTGTACAAGACAGTATTTTAATATGGATGAGCTCTTAAGCACTTTCTGTACACTTGAGAGCTTATTTTAGACCAATTTCAAGTGGAACATCTAATTCTGCTGCAGTGGGGAAATCCTTCAGACATTGTGGATTCCTGAGAAAACAATGCTCTCTGTACAGCACTGAGTATTGAATCACAGTCATGACCACACCACTACATATAGAAAGGACTGATCTTGTACAAACTTTCACAGTATCAAATTTGCTTGATAAATGTTTGAAATCCCATTGCATGCAACAGCTTTATATCATATTTACCCAAGGTACTCTAATCTTCAATTAAATCAATAATGTCTGTCATTCTGCAAGTTATGTACAATCAGGATATCAAATTAATTTCTCTAAAGGTACATTCTGGATAATTCAGTAAAAAATTGCCACGGTGCCTGTTCAGGATCTGGATCAATTTTATACTTCCATATGTTCTCTTATACTTGTGGAAGTATAAATGTCATTAGAAAATAACTCAAGGGTTCCTAAACTATAGCTGAAAAAGACAAAATTTCTAGCAGAATACAGTTCCTCTGATAACTTTGTGTATGATGCCGATCTCGGGCGGCCAGCAGAAAGATCTCCTTAGCCCGACAGCCGAGCAGCTCGCCCTCACAGGGCTCTGTCCAAGCTCTGGTTTATGCGAAGGTGCCAGAGAGTAAAAGGAGGAGAGGGAGGACTTTGGTGTGCAACCTGACAGCTTTAATGCAGGAACTCCGTCAGAGGGAACAGGGACCAAAGACGAATTCTTGGTCGAGGCATGGACTTTAAAAACTTGGAAAAGACGGGGGTCCAGGGTAGGTTGCCAATGGGGTAGGGGTGAGGAGGAGGGTCAAGGGGTACAACTTCCAATCAGTACAACTTGGGGGAGGTAACCAGGGGTACAACCCCAGAGAAGGTAAGATAGCAGAACTTTCTAGAAAGATATGAATATTAAACGAGGGGGATACATATGCAGGAGAGCATTGGAATAAACTTGGGAGGGTACAAACCAAAAGGGTAGGAGGGGTTAGAATGATGGACTTAGCGGCTCCACCACTGATCATCAGATCCCCAACCAATCTGGCGGGCTACTACACATGTATTTTCCACAAGTCTTGTTTAAACATACTTTATATAAACATCAAGCTATCATACACCAAAAGACTACCTTTGTAGTATTTGAGTTTATTAAGGAAAGCAGTGGAAATGTATTAATTTGTTACTATCCTTGGGACACAGACACATGCCGAGAAGATGGGTATTTTCCATACTGAAGTATAATGCAAATTGCTTATCACCTTCGGGGGTTTTGTCTAAAACAAAAACAAGAAACCGCTATAAACAAAACAAACAAACAAAAAAAACCCAAAACCCCCAAGGCAAAACACAAGGCTTCACATGCATATTATTATCCTAATACTGCTTAGATAGAAGTTTCATTCATTAAAGGAAGTATAGAACTTTGATATTTCAGTGAAATAGACATAATATTAAAGCTGACAATTCTGTTGATGTGTTTTTCATGAAATTGAAACAGTTTTCAGACTTTTACCTATGAGCTTTTGAGGAAGTGCTGAATTGGAATAAATAACCCATATTTAAAGGAGACTGTCTAAATCATTTCTTCTCCCTTAGCAGGAAGGTATGGGTAGATACATTGCAGCATGAAGAAATCAGTCCTTTTCTCTGATCACCCTGGCGTCATTTTTGTATAAGTTCAGGATACAGGGATGTTAATTTCTTCCTGCAAAGATGCTTTCTCTTCTTCTTGTCAGGTGAATTTGTCAAGATGTGTAATGTGGGGATATTGGTACCAATAGTTGTCATTTCTCTGATGTCTGGCCTCTCATATATGGCTAGTTTAATGGACATGAAAGGCTCTTTCTTTAAATATCTGGTGTTAAGATGATTTCATTAGTGATTTACACAATAGACAGTAAATAAGTGATATTAGACAATTAAAAATATGTAGCTGAACCTTGGTAATGCAAATGTTAATGCAAATGTTGTTATGCAGTTCCCCATTTACAAAAATTCATTAGGAAAGTAAAGAATAAAATAAGTGTGGGCTTTTCTGCTAGAATTCACATTAATTTGATCTGTTCTTTGAGGAATTAAAATATCCTAAAAGAAAAAAAGATGGAAAGGAGTTGGTGTTGCTTCAGTTTGTCATGATTAAAATTTTTCTGGAGGTACTGTAAACCTAATTCTACAGCCGTTACAAAATGATCCATCTGTTGCATCAGGCTTGAGGAGAATCTTGCTAGAAATCCATATAAATGTAAAACCTTGCAATAACTCATGAGAAGAAGGAAATTAAAAATGTAGAGAGGGAAAATTTTAAGTAAGATAGTCTGCCTGTGCCATGTTTATAAACATAAATAATTAAATTCCCCCCTCTCTGAGTCCCTAGGGCCTCCACAAAGAGAAAAATAGCAGACTCTTAGCTTAAAAAACCAAGGTAAGTATTCTTTTTTAATCCTGCCAGTTGTAGCAGACTTGGTCAATGCTTCTTAGACATATGTTGGCTGTATGGTTTAAATCCCAGAATTTTTACTTTTTACTATGCGGGAAATAAATCTCTTAGTAACTGTTAGAAGAACTGTAGAGACAAGAAACAAAATACCCACTTAATGTAAGTGATGAAAACCTTCACGCTAAGAATACAGAATGTCAGCCTTGAGGGTCATGAACAAAAGAAGAACCAAGGTAATGTTAGCTGCTTAGCTCAGGTTAGAAACATTTACTCATTCTGTGGGTTTGAAGTGCAATTCCTATACAAAGTGTGGAATTAAAACCACATAAATTAAATATATTACTATATTTACTTTTCACACAGCTCTTTTCCTCAAAGCACAATGTGGAAAAGTACCTATTTGTAATAGTTTAGAAAGAAAGCTGTCAATCAAATGAATCATAATAATTGTCTTATGATATTTTCATGTGTGTAGAAAAAAGTAACATTCTTTATTCTAGGTCATTTACTGGACTCTAGAAAGTAGTGACTTCCACACCTCTTTAGCTCAGGCTAAACTTGCAAAACAATAGTTGGTGTGTTAGTGAAGTAAATGTCCACCATAGGTCAGAAAACAGTACAAGTCCAGCACAAAATAATAAGAAAAATGACAGATTTAAGAGTTTACCTTCCATACAGGTTTTGGGGTTTTTTATCCCTAGTGATAAAAATCGAATAGGTATTTTATGAGCTACTCATATTTTTCTAATTTACAAAGAGGTTCAGCTCAGAAATTAGTCTTTTAAAAGAATAAATTGTGAATTTCAATGCTGATCCAGAATTTGCAGCTCAAATGTTCTATTAAAAAGTAGAAGTTCCAGTAACTCATGTCTTTGTAAACATTGGTCTCCTTTAATCTTTTTTTTTTTGATAAACTATTGGCACTGTCAAATATTCAAGATCTAGTCTGCTTTTTTTTCCTGATTAAATTAGGGACTGAATCCTTCTGCTTTTATTCTAAACTTAAATAACCATGGTACAGTAGCACATGTCAGCTGTGGAGAAAACATTGCCATTTCATAAAGTGATTATGAAAGAACCCTGTGCAAACCTCAGTGCCTATTCACCAGCATACAGATGATGAGGCATGCTATTGGGTTTTACAGCAGAGAGGTTTATCACTA
This sequence comes from Gymnorhina tibicen, assembly GCA_013399875.1. Taxonomy (NCBI): domain Eukaryota; kingdom Metazoa; phylum Chordata; class Aves; order Passeriformes; family Artamidae; genus Gymnorhina; species Gymnorhina tibicen. Next base: position 287,940 of record VXAZ01003764.1, on the reverse strand, counting down.
TTTTGTTTAGTGTTTGTATTTATACAAATTTATTACACAAGTCGTAGCATAGAAACATAGAACCCTCAAAAGATCATCTGGTCCAACCTTTCATGGGAAAAAGAGCCTAGATTTGGTAAAAAAAAAAAAATTGTTAAAAATAACTTGAGGGGTTGGAAATGCAAAGGAATTTTACTATTATTATTTTTAATTTTTCCCTAGATTCCCAGAATTCCCTATAGGATATATAAAACAGTATCACTATTGGCAACAGGTTTTTTAAAAAGCAGATGTCAGCAAAGTCTATCTGAGAAATCCATTCCTCTAACTCAATAAAATGCATTAAAACATTGCTGGATTTAAGTGGCTTCTATGTTTTTTATCTGTATGTTGAATAACTGGCTTATTCCTAATCTATGGGAGTCGAATTCAGTGCTCACTGCTGCCAGGAGTCAGAGCCGCTGTTCCCTTCTTCATGCAAAAAGTCCAACCTGCAGGCTATGGAGATAAGTCTTGTGTTTATCTGTAGAAGACATAAGTCTCCTTCAATATCTGTCTGCATTCCCAAGGCCAGAGACGAGAGAGGACATTCACTAGGTGAGGAGAGTCAAGAGATAAGAACACTTTCCTGAAAGATGGGAACAGTCTTCAGCCCTTAGACTGTCCAGGGCTTTGATCTCTTTTATCTCCTGCCTGGATCAGAGCTCTGTCTGTGAGGTTACCATATAAAAATGGTGACTGACACCATAATCACCACAGAGCTGAGGTTTTCATGAGAAAAGTGGCAGTAGCTGCAGTGTTTTGTGCTGAACTCAATACTGTCAGCACGTGTCAAAAGCTGTTGTTAAAGGCAACTCCTTGGGGTTTTAGTTACCTGGGTTCCCAGTTTGTGATTTACAAATATATTAACAGTAACAAGAGGGACACTTGACATAGACAGTAGGGGTAAATTTTACACAGGTATAATTACATCATTAAGAAGACTATTAGAAATGGTAAGGTGAGCACATATATAGTTAGCTAAGCAGAAAGGTGTGGATTGTATACATGGCATTTGAATTCTCTGTCATACATGTCCAACCAGGAGTGGAACAACTGAAGAGATAATTTACAGTCCCTGCGTTTTAGGAGAGAGGTCACAACCATGTGTGTATGTGATGCATCTACAAAAAAATAGGTAATAGCAAATACTGAAGTATTAACAACTAAATTACCACAAAACACGTGAAAATGTATTTGAATATCCAAATAGATATTAGCTATACTCACAGCTCTTATTAAATGTGGGGAATTTCTTCAAATAAGGCTGTCTTTTCTGTGTTCAACTACAGATTGACTGTGTAGTTCAAATGACCTTACTTACATTAATGTGATTTATAGATTGCCTTCTGGCAGCATTCAGCAGGGGTTGGAAAGAGCATGCAACTCACAATTAGGTCGCCTTCAGAGCACCACTTCATATGACCCATGACGCACACCTTTTCACAGAAAATGTGAATCACAATTATATTATTGCACTTTATTTGCAGTAGTTCCCGTACTGTGCCTCCTCTTTTCCAGGGATGTGCCCAGCTCTGGCTCTAAGCAGCTCAGTGTGATGCTGACCAGAGGTGATAATGGGGCACTTCACAGTAGGTGATCATGGGAGGTCAGTGGCTTACTGTAAGCAGTATAGCAGAATGGTAGAGCAAAAGACTGAGGAGGGATAGGGCTAAAGGCAGAGCTAAGGAAGCTGCCTCATGCACAGTAGAAGCAGAGACAGAGAGAATGAGATGAAAATAAAGTAGTGTGGATGAGGGAGTGGATGAAGTGCCGTAGCTGGTAAACAGAAGTTGGTTACGCTCTGGTGATTTGCAATGCACAGCTCTTCTCTTAGTGCAGTGACATGTGAACAGCCAGAGTGGAGCATCCAACTTGCCATACCCAAACTGGCAAATGCTGGGTTGTCACATGTGAGCAGTGGCTGCCAGCTAGGACAACAGATACTGAAAATGAAGAGGGGACCTTCCTGCAGGTCTGAAGGCCTAAGATGCTGCACTGGAGCTGAACAAGGAAGCCTCAGCAGCAAGATGTTTACAGATTTACCTTCTGAAGATACAGATTTTCATGATAAGCTTTCAATTTTCACCAACTTGGGTAAACAGTTCTTTTGATTTTCATTGAAACACATGAGAATCCCCCTAAAAATATGCAGCAGTTATGATCCCTTTCCCTGCTTAAGAAAAACGCTATTTGATGTGATAGGTTTTTAATTGGAAAAGATGTCATGATTGATTCCTAAAAAACTTTGAAATATAATCTAATCTAATATTGATCTAAATTTTTGGTAAAGTTATAGATTGAATTAATATAGAGTGCATTTTTATATACTAAATATCAGAGGACATTATCTATCCTGTTGTGTCCTAATGACACAGATCTAATTTATAAGTTTATTCTGTATGGTACAGGGGAATACAAGATACTTATTAGAAAAAGTTATCTATATTTACAGAAGTTAACACTTTTAACTGTATTTTTCATAAAATTCAGTACTTAGCCCTATGTCAATTAATTTCTAATACTATTGTATTATTAAATTTTGTTGTGTACTAATGCCATACCCATTACGCATCTCTGAGAACTAATGTAAGTAAAATAATAGTGTGAGGCATCTTTTTTTTTCCACAGTCAGGCATTGTGTTGCAATTGTTTATTAGAGAAAAGATATGGAATAATAGTATACAGCAGATTTTACTGTTTTAGGGGCAAATGAATCCTATGCTAAGGATTCAGTCACTTCTCAGAAAGAAAGTTGGAAGGGAAGAGAAAACCTGACACATTTACAAGAGGTCTTGGATTTAATATTCTGTGCCACTATACCTGGATAATTAACTCAAGATATTCTGTGTTTCAAACACTCCACCTGGGAGGTATTCAGCTTGTCTATTTCTTTGTTCTGTAGAGATGAACAGGTTATAAATGCACAAAGGAGCTTTAAGAGTCAGAAAGAAGACAGAGGGGAAAACACATCATGTTTAAAATGCGAAGTGTAGGATTTGTATTGAACAATGAGAAAGAAAAAATTTCAGCCTAAAGAGATTTTTCTAGCTTTGGTTTCCAGCATTCTGTTATACTAACTAGTGAATTAAAGTATAAACAAACAAACCAACCTCCAAACAATTCTGAACTTTCTAGATTAAGTGAGATTTTAATAAGAGACCATGATGGAGTATGAATGATCTTAGGTCATCAGTCAGGACCCAAGTTCATTTACTGTCACTAGTGCATCATGCTCTCAGACCCTTGTTCACACCTCCTGCCACACTTCAGTCAGTTCAGACTTCACTAGCCCTGATCATGCTGCATGGATCCTGGGGTGCTGGTCAGCAGAGAAGAGAGATACCTGTCTGGGTGTCACGGGTTGAAAGTATATCACCCATCTTAGATACTATATTTCTGCACTATATCTTTTCTTTGGTAAGATTTAATCTAAATTAACCTATATCAAAATGGAATTGACATTTTTATGCTTGAATCTGTGTATGTTTGTTTTTTAAAGGAGGATTTCTATATAATGTATAACTATATATAATAGATTTGTTACTAAATACTTTTGTGCTACACATTATTGGAATGGATTTAGTGGGTTCTTTTCAGCATCTTTTCCAAAGACTTGTTAATTCACAATATGTTCTGGTAAAATACAGGGTGACTCTGCTGCTCCACTTATTCTATTTTAGATAAGCATATGGCAAGTCTAATAAAAGATTCGAGGGCAGAGAGTAATTTTTGTGGTTGGTAATTTTGCTCCAAGTTCAGTTAAATTGTTCTGTGAGATTAAGATCCTTCTTGGGTGTATGAAGGGACTAAATTGAGTGTATTTTTGAATTTGTGATTTAAAAGTATTAATTAGTTATTGATTGAATCTACTATTTCTGTATATTACATAATAAAGTACATGTTGTACTTTATTATGAAACATCCATGCTGGAACCACCTGAACCTCTTTAGTCTTCTTGAACACCTAATGATGACTTGAGGAGCTGTCTTCACAGTTTTGAAGACTAGGTACCTAAAATACTCAGGAACTCCTGTACATTAGAGAAGTTTGGTTCCATAATTTTGGAGAGCATATACTTCCTGCAGTATCCAGTAACTTTGATGGTACCTGGCATCAAAGAAAATGTAATATGAAACCAAAAGATTGTAGTATATCCATCTTAGACAAAATTATGTGTCACATAGATCACATTTTCCACACATTGAAGATTAAAAGGGAAAAAATGGGAAAAAATCATGAGCTCCCTATATTCATTTGTTGCTTCTGCTTATCAGTAGATGTGTCTTTGAAATCCAAAGTTAGGTTTAGGAAAATTAGTAACTTCTGTTTGAGCTGTGTGCTGTGGGCTGAAACACAGACCCCTGGGAGCCTATGTAGAGCCCACTAATAAATAACCCCGGAAAATTATCTGCAAAGCAGCAATCTTTGAGCATGCTTACATGTGAAATGAGCAGATTTTTTTTTCTCATCACAGTATAGTAGAAACTATATATTAGAAAAAAACCCCAACCCTCCTTTCTGGGATCAGTTCTCACTTTGATCTTTATTCAAGTCTCCCCTTTGGGTGTCAGTCTGCCTTTCAGTCACAGTAGCATTTTGTCAGTTGATGGATGATAATTTGGTTATGTCTGCACAATGAAAGAACATGTCCCACAGTTTAATCAAATCAGGGTAGAAAAAATCTCCAGTTTTTATCTAGGATCAAAGAACATGTGGTTTAAGGGCTAATAATGCAATTTCCAGTTAATATGCTGGTCAGTGCTGCATTCAGTGAACAGATTACTGAGCTGTCTATTCAGGTTGCAGGAAAGGCAGAGTTTGCATCAAGAAAAAATACAAGTCCACCCAAAAAGATGTCTTTTCCTGGGAAAGAAGCCTGGAGAGGCATTGTTAAGAAACCTGGATTATGTTCTCTGCTGAATACTTAATAGCTGTTCTATCAAGGGATTTATTGACATGGCTTTTCAAATTAATTTAGTTTAATCTGTATTTGAAAAAGATTCATTTAATTGGCAATCATTTACATTTAACTTTATATTTGATTTTCTTTGGTGAATAATATATGAATCCAAAATAATTCCAATGTCTTAGTATGCTTGCAGTTCTTATTCACACTCCTGAGTTTAACTCTCCTGTTAGGTAACTCCTTTCTTTGTTTATAATTAATGAAATGCAAATGCGAAAAGGAACAATTACGGGTAAGTATATTTCCTTCTCCTCATGCTTTGATGAGATCAGTAAGAATTCTGGGACTCTAGGCACAAATTTACGATGTGGAAATCTTGCTTTCTTCTTCCCTGACATAAAGGCATAATACATAGGGCAAGTTTATACACCTCTTTATATCACAATAGGAATAGTGAATTATATATGATTTGGTTGTTTTGTATATGTGTGGCCATATTATACACATATATGCTTATGAATTTCTGATGTACACAGGAACACTCACTTTTGGGACTATATTGTTAACAAATTAGGGAACCCTGCTACTTCTGCTACTCTAAAACCACTGTTATGTGACAATTAGAAGACAGGGAAGGGATGGGATAGAGATGTGGTAGAATATGCTGGCTTTCAGGAAGCTGTCTCTTAGTTTTACTGATTTTTTATTACAGAACAAATACAACAATGTATAAATTAAAGCAGAATTTTTGTGATCAAACATCCACTACTTCAATGTAGTCAGTGCTGCACTGTAGGCAGCAAAGCCCTTTGAAAGTTATTTACACTCAATTTGCTTTTAGACTGTTCTTTGACTGTATATAAGCCCAGTGTCTGGTTTTGTAGGAGCTAGTGCTTTAATGTAGCTCTGATTATAATTATACTTGCTACAGATTTCACAGCTGGTCATTTTTCTGCTTCCATTAGACAGTGATTTCCTATTCCTTTATGATGCATTAAGACAGAATAACTCTGATTTCTGAAAGAACACCTGTAGTTCTAGAATCACTGCTGAAGAATAACACTAATTATAGTTCATCATATATGATCTAAATCCTACCTCTAGAAATTATTTATACCAGCACATTTTATTTTATTGAAATATTTGCATTCAAAACTTCAAATAAACTATGGCAATCATTCTGCCTGATAACAAATAGGAGAATTAAAGAATATTTAGGAAGGAATTGTGCACTTCAATCAGGCCTTCTACCCTGACAAGTCTTAATCTCTTCATTCTGTCTTGCTTTGGTATTTGATTTGAACTCTTGTCATGACATTGCAGTTTCAGGATGGATAGGATTCTACCATTTACTTATATCAGCATAAATGGTGATATAGCATAATTGGTGATACCGACATAAATGGGTTTGGATCTTTCTAAAAGGTTAATTAATTTAGTACTAAAGATCTATTTTTTTTTGTCTTTAAATATATATTTTATAACCAAAAATAAAATTAAGAATGGATGTGATATGATATCTAAAAAAGCAAGGAGGCTTTTTTCTCTAATTGTGTTCTGCTTGAAAATTCCATGTTAATTGCTCCCATAATTAACTCTTTCACTTGCTTAAAAAATAAGGCAAAGGAAGATAAAATTAGCACTGTGAAATTAAAAACACTGTAAGTTCCTCAGAAAACTGAGAGATCTATCTGCTTGGATTCTAAAAGGATCTGTCATTTTTGGGTGACACATTAGAAGTGAGTCATCAAAATAATTGCATAAATTCTCAGGTGTAAAGTGACGGGGCGTCTCAGGCCTTTGTGGATGTTGTGCTTTATAAGCCTGTAATTGTGAACCTGAAACCAGAGTGGGATAGTCATGTCTTCCATATCCAACAGTGTCTTTCAGGGAATGTTTTTATGATTCTGCTAGTCCATGGATCTCCACAGCCTATGACCTATTTCTGGAGGGAGTTATCATAAGGTTTTGGCCAGTAATTCCTTGATGCACTTTGATCCGGTTACCTGCTGTAATGAAATTTTTCACACAAACACGAACTATAGCAAAAGTTGATTTGAGTAGTCCAGCATTTTCCAGTGAAATAACCTTGCATCAAAAATCCCAAGTGCTAGTATTATTTCTTAATTCAGCAGTAAAATAATTATGATCTTTTATATGATCTTTTTCTTCTCATAAGGTCTTATTATTTACTGTCTGTGAGTCACAGCAAACTCTTAATCATATGTAAAAAGTAAAAATGTTCATCAGTTCTAAATCATAAAGAATTAGAAGCTCCACTTTTTTTTTCTGAAGTTCTAAATACAAAATATTGATTTTACAAATTTTGTTAATCCTTACCTCTGTTTCTTTACCTATGTCTAAAAAAGTAGATTTTCTTAGAGGTTGAAGAGGTAATGCTTGTTCATATAATATTTTATTCCAGAATGTGATTACTGTTCTAGGAACAGGAACTGTTCAGGAAAGCACCTGAATCTTGAATTCCTTATAAAAATTATTTCTCTTCATCAAGATTTCTGGACATGTCTCTTTCTCAAAGTGCATCAGCCTACCTATGCATTTATAAAGCTTGTGACATACGTTCTTCTTAAGAATCTGTTCTAGATTCTCTTATCAGGTTCCATGGACACTTCTAAAATTTCAAAGGCTATTCCTTGAAGTCTTGCAGCTGTTTTGTTTGCCCGATGCTTTTTGAAATATAAATATAGGAGGAAAAATTCCTAGTTAATAACCTTCATCTTTTGATACCTGTTCTTTGCTTCAGTTATTGCTCTATTTATTGAACAAACTCTTGAATAATATTTCTTCTTCTCCTAGAGTGGAGGTCCATATCCCCGAACCTGTTTAAGAGGCATTTGTACAATGCCCATAAGAACATGCTGTAACTTTTGGTTAGCCCTGAAGTGATCAGAGAGTTGGACAGTCTCTTCCAACTGAAATTTTCATGGGGCAGTCAAATGAATTTGCCTTTGCCTTTGCCTTTGCCTTTGCCTTTGCCTTTGCCTTTGCCTTTGCCTTTGCCTTTGCCTTTGCCTTTGCCTTCCCTCTCCTTTTTCTTTCCCCTTTCCCTTTCCATTCCTTCCATTCCTAGGCTTGGCAGTTATGATTTCTGGTAAGACTGTTTTTTCTCCGAAGTTTGATTTTAAAATTATGAAGTCATTAGAATTGCTAAATATGCTTATACATATGCTAGGCACACAGTCTGACCTAAAAGAAAAAGAGAGACCAGGGGCCAAATTAAACAGCAATTTAAATTATATCTGATTTAATTATGCCACTTTATGCCAGAATTCCCCACAAAGAAAATGCAAATATAAGGGCACTGTACTTGAAATAATGCAAGATTTGTAGATTAATCACACCTGACATATTTAACTTCTTTTTACAACTCGCTCTTTAATAATTTACTTTTTTAAACCATAGCAAAATAACAGACATGATTGGTGGATATGCATTAAACACTGTCAGCTGCTGACACATTTTCATGGTAAATAAATATTTTCTTGTTAGAATAACCTGTGCTGTCTTCACTTACATGTCTCTCATCAAATACCAGGTCATTGGAGAAGTGTTCTAAACAAGACTTTTGATATGCAGCCATAGTTCAGAGGTATTTATTGACAAGCGAGACAACACAATGGCCTTTAGTTCTGGATGAAAATATTTTCTGTGTCAGTGGAGGGAACAGTCCCAGGAAATGCATGAAGGAACTGTGTTGCTTGGGAGAGAGAATGTGCATTCTGTGCCTTCGATACATTACTAGTGAAGTTCTCCAGAAAATACCAAGTGCTTTTTCACCTCAGCCTTAGAATATAAAATAACTGCCTAAGGTATGATAAACAAAGAGCTTCCAGAATTTCTTTAAGTATCTTTGATGCCTGCCCAAGAAAACAATGGCTACCACAGACAGAAAGAGCATACAGAAGTTACCTATAGGTCCTCCTACAAGGAATCGTCCATACAGCTCTGATGTGGCATTACCAAGGCAGAAGGAAAAAGTTCTAGCACTGACCACACTGTAGCCCAGTACTTTTATTCAGCAGGCATTCTAAAGCACAAAGCTCTGCCTTTTACCAGCCCTCATATAAGTTCTGGATGGGATTGGACTTCTCCATGTTCATGCCTGAACACTTAAATATTGCATTTATAGTTTCTTGATTAAAGTAGGTAAAATGTGTCTGGTTCTGTGTTGCAAGTTGTCTTCTTTCCTTTTTATAGGTTTTAAATTAAAAAAAAAATATGGGAAAAGTACGAGTTCGTAGTAATTTCAGTAAGCCTTTAAACATGTTTTTTAAACTTAATATTCTGACTAGAAATGCATTCATTTACTCCTGGGGAGGTTTGGAAGGTTATTAATATTTAATAGGAATGTGTCTGTAATTTGTTCCAAATGAGAGAAACTTTACTGCAGATTTAAACACAGAGGTTTATCATAAGAAAAAGTAGATGTGGGGAGAGAGTTTCTGGCAAGAGTGCTTGGTTTATGGTTTATAAACTGTCCTTTTTACTATGAGGTCATTTTTCTCTTGGAGTTGTAGTGTTATAAGACTGTGCTTCCAAAAAAGACCCAGAACAAAATGTGCTAAGCTCGTTGTTGTCATGAGGAAAGAGTTATATTCATAGCTCTCAATAGCCAAGAGGTACTGTTAGCTAATCAGTGGACAAGGATTTGCATAATACCATAATATGATGACACTATTATGCAAATTTTTTCAGTGAAATGAGCCACTAACATGGAACTATTATCAAAATGGCTGGTCAAACTTTTTGCTATCCCAGTTCATCCTGAATATAAGGGTAAGTTAATTAAATATGAGTAATGAATATTAATAGAGAAAGCTGTTTTAGACATGCAGAATAGGACTAAATAACAAAGGGGGAGAGAAAGATGAAAGGTTATTATTTTCTGAATAACAAGTTCTAGAGAGAAGTACTTAATCAAAAAGATTTATAAATATATAATCAAAGTACAGAAATGGGAAGAGGAGTGTACTCTGGCATTCCAGTATCCCTCAACATTGTTCTTTGTTTATATGATAGTAGTCAACTTGACTCTAAATCTGTGAACTTCTAATATAGATCGGTGGTTTTTTCTGCTCTCTGCTAAATAAAAGGGATCTCTGCCTCTCTATGTTTCATCTGTGGGTGAAGCAGCTCTACTTATTTTCCTGATAGGCATAGGTCTCACAGCATTAGGAATGACCTTTCCAATCCCGCTGTATGTGTGACAGCCACTGTTTAGTGTCCAAATTGCCAAGTACACTCCTGGAGCTTGAGGACACTTTCTGTCCAGTCTGAAGGTTGTATTTGAGGATGAGGTTTCTAAGAGTACTCTTCCTTGTAATGTTATTATAGATCTTATAGATACTCCTTCCTTCCTCTTCTTTTCATTCAAATGCAGGTTGTTCTGGTCCTCTCAAGTTTTGCCAGAATTCAGTGCCAGATCTCAGGATTCCAAAATTATTTTGGTTTTAGTAAAAGTTTTATTGGTAATACATTAATTTTGGTCCATATTAAAAGTCTTTTGGATTTTTTGCTTATTCACCAGAACGTATTTTTGGTCTCTGAATAGAAAGATTAAAAAGAAGAAAAAACCATTGCTGTTCTTGTATGATCTCAGGACTGGGAGCAGGAGCTTTAAAAACAAAAAAATGACAAAATTAAGAACATCAAATTTTTCCCAGTGCCGCTTCCCATATGGTAATAACTGCCTGTAAAACAAAGATACTTGTCACAGCTTTGCTGGTTTTGATTGTATAGAACTACATTTTTCAGAATGAGTCTGTTGCTTCATTATTTTTCTGAAAAATGTGAGGAAATTTTTAGTCTGATTTACAAGTATTTTGAAATAATACAAATCAAAAGTTATTATCTCTTTTTTTCTGTAGGTGTAGTGACAAGTTGTGCTCCAATATTCATTCTTTTAATGTGACTCCTAAAATATACTTGCAATATTACATGAAACGCAAATTAGGTTTTGTAAATTCATTATTTCCACTATATGTTTTTGGTAGCAGTACATAATGCTTGATTTTGTAACACTTTCCATAAAATAGAAAAAAAAGATCTTGAGAGCAAAACCTGAGCCTTTGCAGAAAGAAATTCTGCTTAAGACTTAACATGAAGTTTGGTTAAAATATAAAGGAGTACTTTAATTTATTTTAGTTTTGAGGATAATGCCAAGTTCTACTGATCCAATGTATGTCCAAAGATGGGGGAGAAGGACAAAAAGGAATTTATCCTCACATCCAGCAAATTAAGACAGACCACAGTCAAAGTGAAGACAGGACCAGGAGAAAGCTGCAGCTCGTGGTGGGAAAAGAGTGGGGCACTGAAATGGCAGCGGGGCTCAAAAATTGAGGCCAGAACTGACGGCAACTGAGGTCAAGTTACACTGGCCTAGAAAGGAGATTGCTACCCTGCTTTCTAAATTTTGCGCTTTAGGAAGGCATGCTAGCTGAACTGCAGAGAATGGACGTTTTATGTGAGTCTTAAAAATAAAGGAGAGAGAAGAAAGAACAGGAAAGGAGAAAAGCAGAAAATTTAAAATTATGTTAATTTCAGGCACAATCAGCAGCTCCATAGATGGAGTGAGAGAAAGTTAATCTGGCAGTAAAATACTTCTCCGATGCCAGCCTGGACCTTTCTAGAAGCCATTCTCTTAGTGCGGGCTCTGCTGTTCCTTTGGCCTGCTAGTATAGCATCCCCCAGGCCCCTTTTTTCTGTCCATGTTTGGAATAATGCCTCTCCCCACTGCTCTGATCCCAGATATTTGCAGCTAGCCCTGACATGTTCCTGCACCCCTCCTGTAGGAGGAATTAACTGTCAGCTCTGATTTTGAGGTGAGTAGTTCTAAGGACTACCACATAGGGTTAGCTGGTATGTATTGGCAAGCTCAGTAGATGGCTTTTCATGCTCCAAATTCCTTTATATATATATATGTGTGTGTGTGTGTGTGTGTATGTGTGTGTATATGTATATATATATTTCTACAAACACATGTATGCATTCACAGAAACACTCATATATTTATACATGTAAAAATAGGTGTATATATATACATATACACATATGAATATAAAAGAATAAAAGACAGACTTCCAGGGAAACCAAAGTCATGAGAAATTTGGAAAGAGCTACCGACAGGAAATAGGTACATAAGCAAAGACTCAGTTGGCAATACACTGTGTTACATCTTTTGTGCATACATTAGCTAAAATAAGTGTTTTGAACTGTGTTTTCCTCTCCTTGTTGTAAGTACTCATCTGTCTGTGTTTCTATGTGCCTAACACTTTCTGTTGAAAGTGCTGTTTGTTGAGAAACAGTGCTCCTGGGATAAACAGCTCCTCCTGCTCCAGTAGATTTTCTCCCTGTCCTCTTTCTCTGTTCCCTGCCCAGTTGCTTCTGATATAAACCCACAGCTGCTCTTCCTGAGTGGTTAGCAGCAGGCTTCAGGTAGGTTTTCCCCTCATATCAAGAGGACTTTTGCAGAGGTCGTCCCTTGCCCCCACTTGAATAACTCTTTTGGCTTTTCTTGGTTTTTTGTTTGTTAGTTCTGAGGGGGGTGAAAATGTTTGGGTTTTGGGATGGTTTTTTCTGGTTTTTGGTTGGTTGTTTGGTTGGTTGGTTGGTTGGTTGGTTGGTTGGTTGGTTGGTTCGGGGAGGTTATGTTTTGTCATAATTTTCATTTTTATCCTTTTTTTCCTGAGACCCCAGAGATACCTGAGGAGAGATCAGAAAAAATAGAGTAATACAGAGTCTCTTTGGCTGAGTATATGAATAAGCTTTGGGTAGCAACAGCAGGAAAAAAAAATTAAACTCATTAAGGAGCTGTGGTTCTTGATTGCTGTGCCAGTTTTGTTTACCTTAACAGAAAAATTTGGCCTGCAAAGTGAAGATTCACCCAACTCATATTTCTAATTTTATCTTTCTATTAGCCTTGCTTTCCAATGTTGTGGATGTGGAGCAGAGGTATAAACAGCATCCAAGAAATCCTCCTCTACTCTTGCCAGGTTTATGGAACATAGCACAAGCTGTATTGTGATATAAGTAAAACTTGTAGTGAGGAAGTGGATCTAAAAAGGATGTTTGGCATACAGAACAGAAATGCAGAGACATGGAGTCACTCAAGCATGCTAAAAAATAAATTTGTGTATTTGTGTTTTGCAGGCTGAACTCTCTCATGACAGGCTCATTAAAAGTTCTTGCTGCCAAATGCTGTTTGTTTTCACCCTCAGAACTGTCTGTGTTAATAATGAGCAACTCCACTTGCAAGTTATTTGCATAAAGTATTGTTCCTGTCAGTGGTGCAGTGCTAGGCAAGGGTGAGAGGGAGGGCACACAGCAAGTGAATTCAAGTGCCTGGTTTAACCCATTGCAAAACCACTGGTGTAGTCTAAGCTGGTATGGCACATTCTCGATGAAGTCCAGCTTAGCAGGGCTTGACAGTAGGAGGGGTTTACTTCTGTTGAGTTAGATAACTTTACTTTTCAAGTAAGATACTAAATAGTATCTCCAGGATTACTATCAGAACCTTGGTTTTTATACTGAGAATTTCCAGCCCCCTAAACTCTCAACTGCATGTGAAACACATGATTCCTCTTGAGTCAGCTAGCTTCCTATCCTTAAGTGTTTCTGCTTTCACAAATGGCTATTACACGATATCTCTCCGTTCCTCTGGGAATATTGTTGTCAGCAGCTGGTGCATTCCCAATACACTAAAGCCTCCAATGATATAGGAGTTCCACAGTAACAATGAGAATCTGTAGGAAATTTTCCATAACATTATTAAAGGGAGGAACAGGACAAACACTGATTCATGTAGTTACTGTAAAAAAAACTAATATATCTTTATTCTATTGTTTTATTGTATGTCAAGTTTCACAGTTATAAATTTAACTCAAATGAAAAGTCAAGGTAATCTAGAATTATTTGTCTCCCTACCATTTTATACATATCTGATAAAGGAGAGTTGGCCAAAAGCATACCAGATTGCTATCTTCATCAAGTGGCAGAAGCAGATATTTTGCCTTCAATCTATACCTCTACCATTCTTCTTTCCCTATCTACAGATGTATGCGCCCTATTCAAGGTCTTTACTGATGGAAAAACTTTACTGGTCCTTTTAGCTATTGAATTGCTCACAAAAAGCAGTGAATTTTTCTGATATGGAATCATACATATCAGGATCTGGAGCATGAAAATGTTTGCAGATAACTAATTTCTATTATACATGAAAAAAATCAGTTAAGAAAAGAATGCCAACAAAGCATACTAGAGGCATCAAAACACAAAAAGGAAATAATGTGCAAGTATCAGAGTCTTCCAAATACTCAGGAGGGTGGGCTATTAGCCAGTGTGCTGTATGCAATGCTCAGAAAATGGGCAACTTCTTTAGTACTGTGACCACTAAACCTTATAATAATGTGATTTAATAATTAAAATCTGTTGCCTGCTAAAAAAGATTCACAAAGATAGGGTCAGCTAACCAGAAGTTGATGGAATAGTGTAGCTGTATTAAAAATTGAATTTATGAAAGTGAATGTAGTATTTGAAAACATTTCTTGTAGCTGCTGAGTTGGTTTTTTTTTTGGTTTGTGTGTTTTGTCTAGGGTTTGTAAAATACCTCTTTTTGTCTTCTGTGTGTGGTAGTTTTCAAAAAGCATTCCCTCACCCTCATTCATTCCCCTCTGCATTTCCACTCTACTTGTTTAACAATCATCTGTTCTTACCAGACATTAACTACATGAATAAGTCCCCAGCATGATCTGTGTGTCTTGTTTCCTGCCCATCAAAGATAAAATTAAACTGTCTTGCTTAAAATGCCAGTCAATAACAAATTTTGTTCTTCCTTGGGCTTATTTTATTTAGTTTGCTTAGAAATAAACATCAGTCAGTGCAAATACAGATGTTATATTTCAGAATTTAAATCTAAGACAGTAATCAGATTAATTCTGTGGTCTTGCAAAATAGACTAAGATAACATAGCAGCAGACAGTAGCCCTACCTGAACTGGAAAAGGTTTTCTTCAAGTACAAGTATGTAACAGTACCTGAGGATACAATCATAGTGCTTTAGAACAATAAATATAATAAAAAATAGAAATCAGTTCTTTTCTGCTTAGTTCTTCCATAAGAATAAAAGCTAATAAACAAAAAGACCATGTGCATAGTTGTATTATCTGTTTCAAATAAATGAAACAACTGTAATAAAATATAATATTTAACATTAAAGTTTGTGATTTTTCTAGTGTGCTATCTCTCCTGTCAAATGGTATTTAAGTTCTTTAAAGGTCATATGAAAGGAGCTATCCTTAGGGCACTTATGAATATATTCTTGTCTGAATACAAAGAACATGCTTATGAAAGTGTGGAACACAAAAGTTTTGACACTTTGGTTACTTATATTTGTGTTTATTTCTTACATGATAATAAATACTTTACTACATAAATTTTGCATTAGACCTGTTAAAATTTTAATTGCTTCCTCGTAGCAAGTGAATATAAAATAATACCAACAGGAATGTGATTATCTATATTTGGAACTAATATACTCCACTTTATTAAAGGTCATCCATCTATGTCATATATAGTGAAATATCACTTTACAAAATCTTCTTTTTCTATCATCCTATTAACATAGCATTATCTATTAATTTAGAATTATTAATTAGAATTTGAGAACAACCCCAAATACATGGTTTCTTCCCAGACTGACACAAATCAAATGCTTGTTTCCAGACGAGCATCTTCTGTCCCAAAGTCAGTCAGCGTTTGGATCTTTATCTGCAGCTTCCTGCCCCTTTGTGTAAAATCATTTAAGAACTTTCATCTTGATTTGTCATCCTTTAAACTCAGTTTTTATTTTCATTATTTATTTTTATAATCAAGAGTACCTAAGCCCACCCTACCTAGCTTTCCACTACTCAGAAAAGATTTGGTATCTTGGATAGAAAGCATCATTGACTAATAACTTTATTGCTAGGGCTGTTCACTCTTACCTGCAGGCAGGCTTCAGTGGAAACCACCCAGAGCAAAATAAGATTGTCTTCAGTAGCAGTGGCCTCCTGCTCGTCATACTATCCTACATACTAATCAAACGTGTCTCTAACTAAAAAACAAGCAGATAGACACTGATGAAATTTTTTTGAAAATCATCTCTCTTCTGTACAGAAAGGCTGAATGCTTGCTGCAGGCCATATTTTGCTTCTGTCCCTTCCAGATGTGTTGTCTAATAACAAATCAAATAAGTGAAGCAACAAAAAATTAAAAACAAACAAACAAAAAACCCCAAAGCAACAACAAAAACCCCAAACAAAAAAAGTGAAAGTAAAGCTTTTTTCATAAATGAAATATGCACAGACTTAATGCACATCTTAATACCTTAATATTCAGGAACACCAGAAAATCTGGAAGCAGCTATCCAAGCTCTTGACCACAGCTGGTAGAAGCTCAGCCAGTTCAGAGCGTAAGCAGAAAATGTTTAGGTCTGGCCTTTCCCACAAAGACATAACCTAACTTCCTGTGAGATCTACTAAAGTCTAACTACTGCTTTAGCTTTCCATCTTGAATCACTGAAACTACAGAAAAGCATCAGCTGCTGTAGAATGAACAGGAATCATATATTTTACCTCATGTTGTTTAGTTTCAGTAATGACCTTGGATATTTTTTTTAATCTTAAAGTGTTTTCTATTGGATGTAGAATCTCCTTTTCTTATTTTATTAGTTTATGAAATGAGTAATGTATACGCAAAAATGGAGGCTCAGTTAATCTATTTTTTTGTTCACAAGGGAGTACTTCTATCTTGGAAACTATTTCAGAAAACATACCACATATGTTTTGTTACTGGTTATTCTTCTTTCTCTCTAGGAAGGTAAATTTTCTGTTTCCTAGCTGTTAAAAAAAATTGGAAATAATTATATTAATTTTACAATTTTCTTAAAGTTAAATATGCACAGATGATCTCGTAGTTACAGGAATGCACTGACACATGTCTCATCTAAAGCTATTAATATTAATGGCTTAAAAATATTAAATAGGTATGTTAGAACATGAAATAGTTAAACATTTCCTGTATTTAAGTTATTGCTGTTGTGTCTCAATTTTAGTGCAGGCATAGGTGGTTTTACCACAGAATCAGAGAACAGTTAGGCTTGGAAGGGGTCTCTGAAGATCATCCAGTCCAAACCCCTGCCAAGGCAGGGTCACCCAGAGCAGTTGATACAGAAACACATCCAGTTAGGTGTTAAGTGTCTCAAGAGAGGGAGACTCCACAACCTCCCTAGGCAACCTGCTCCAGTACTGTGCCACCCTCAACATAAAGAAGTTCTTCCTCATGTGAAGGTGAAACTTCTTGAGTTTTAGTTTATGGCCATTGTTCCTTGTCCTGTCACTGGGCACTACAGAAAAGAGTCTGGCTCCATCCTCTTGGCACCTGCCCTTGCAATATTTATTTATATTGATGAGATCCACTCCCAGTCTTCTTTTCTCTAGACTAAACACTGTGTTAGATGTTGCATATAAATGTATTAACACACAGTGCCCACCCTGAAAAGTTTTAAATGGAAATAAGCAAAGCAAGAACTGGAGATAAGGCTTAAATTTCTGCATTTCTTACTTTAAGGGCAGTTGGTTAAGGGAGCAGAAAATTGGTTTGAGGTAAGGGACTAAAGGCAATTTTTCTTTTTTTTAACTGGATATCATCCTCATTTTAAGAGCACTGCCGTACAGTCTGTTGGTTTTGGTTTTTTTTGGTTTTTTTTTTCTTGTCAGCAAAAAGCCATATTGGTGCTCATTGACAGAAGCACAAGTGGCTTAAAATCACAAGAACAGAGCAATTAGACATTTCCCTTTTGGTCAAGATGTTTCCTGGCTTCAGGAACTATCCTGTTCTTGTAATGAAGGTCGTAAGGATACTATATTGTTCCAGCATTTTATCCAGATTTTACCTCTGTCACACTGGGAAAGTACAAGGCAGGAGCAAAAGATAAGGTTCTTACCCAGCTCTCAGGCTGAATAAAATAAACCACTAATGACTCAGGATATATGGACTGACCAGGGGCCATGCCTTTCTGCTTCTCTCTACCCTCCCCTCATGACAGAATTGATATGTCCCTCCTATTGTGATCCCATGCAGAGTTCTCCTTTTTCTACTTATTTGCAGGATTGCAGAGTTGTACAATAACTCTTGTCAGAGTTTTCTTTCTATAAAACAAACAAAAAAGTTTTCAATATATTTGTAATGTAAAAGTTTTGTTTGTTATTCTTTCAGGACACCGCAGGCCAGGAGAGATACAGGACAATTACCACAGCTTACTACCGGGGTGCAATGGGCTTCATTTTAATGTATGACATCACAAATGAAGACTCTTTCAATGCTGTGCAGGATTGGTAAGTAAAAACTGGAATTCATATTAAATATCAGAGAATGTATGTGATATCACTTATCTGCTGTGACAGTGTAAATTGTTATGGAAAACTTATTTCTAAATACAATGCTCAAGCATTCCTATACCCAAATATGTGGTGGTGGGGGTTTTTCTCAGTTGGGAAAGCCAATGAATATTTTAAAATGCTTTGCATATAATTAATTGTAACCATTGTGTTTTCTGTAATTGCAGTTCATGCACCTTATTGATACAACTAAAACCAGCAACATTCTAATGTGGAGACTAACTGCTAAGATACCAGAAAGTGTTTCCATACTTTGTGGAAAAAAACGAGATACCATGTTTGAGGGTCATCTTTGAATTTCATTTTTCATCGTGTTGCTTTTAACCATAGCGGGATATACATTGTTCTGTCAGTTCTGTGAATCAAGTGTTAAAATGAGCAAACTTTATCAGAATAGCAGCACCTAGAACAACTGGAACTTGTATTATGTGGTGTTATGTGAATATCCAGATGTCTCCATAAAAGTGGAGACATCATTTTAATCACACGTGTCAGTCAGCATCCAGCCAATCCAAAGCTTTTTTAAGTAAAGCTAGTCTAAAAGGAAAGCCAGAGTTCACTCAGTGATTTTTTTTTTCCTTTACAAGTTATTTTAATATCCAAGAGCCTTCCAGCAGTTCTCTTGAGTTATATGAATAACATTTATCATGTGTGCTCCACATGCTCTCCTGCATGCAGTTCCCACGGGACAACTGTGTTTGAAAGAGGATTTTGTTCAGAGTTTATGTCATTTGTTCAGTATATTTCTTTGGCTTTTTTAAAATTTATTTTACAATATGCGCTACCATGTACTTCTTTCAGGACAAACAAAGTCAGAAACATGTTTCACACTTAAAGAGTAGTGATGCTGTGATGCCTGTTTTTAACAGAAATTGTTGCATAGCATTAAACCACCCAAGAAAAAGAATTTTCTCTCTTTCACACTCTTCTACTTATTATTGTGGTAGAAAGTGTCATGGAATCCATGGAGCACTTTCCCTCTCAACACCTGGAGTTTTTCTTGGTCTGTATAACCTGAGATTTATCACTCTAGTAACTGAAAACCTTAGCTTGACTCTGCTGAAATGAAATGGGATGTTGGGTTGCCTAATATTCCCCATGTAAGCACCAGGGATGTAGTCATTCACAGTCCCCCACGGGAAAGGGGCAACTCCAGACTCTGTCCTATCTTTTCTCCGTCAAGTTATCTGTACAACTCCACACCAAATTGCTCTTATGAGAAACTCCTTCCACTTATGAGAGAATCTATAAGCTTGCATGACTATTATAGATTGGGTAACTCTCTTTGGACAATTGAATGTATCCGAGTGGAGTCTCTGCTTGATACTCCAAGAGGCAGGAACCTTTGCTCCCTGTAAGTTGTTATGCCAAAGGGATGTTTTGCCCATGATGTACAAGCTGGAAACATCATGTGAGTACTTGCTGTTTCACATTTGTGAGTTCAACAGCATGAGACAGAATCTCCTACCTAACAGGAGGTAGCTGAAAGTGTTAATTCATAGGTGCTGCTGTGAAAGTTTAACAAAAACAGGGAATCGAGGAGTACACCAATCTCCCAGCTGAACCTGCAGATGTGACTGCCAACAGCACTGCTTCCTGGCCCTGCCAGATGAAGCACTTTCTTGCTTTGCCCTGCTTTTTGTTGTCCATGGGCTGATTCTATTCTAGCACTGGGTTAACTGGGTGATAATGTCTTGTCTAGGACCAGCTGTGATCTGAAAATTTCATTGTCCCATCTCCAGGCAGACCAGATGGCATGCCATGTATTATCTCTCTTCCTCTAACACAAAGACTTCTTTTATAGCAAGTGTAAATATGAGAACTTATTATTCATTTTCCCACCTGTTTGTTTTCCAGTCTCCTAGATCTGTTATGTTTGGCACTCCTTGTCTCCTGGTAAAAAGTAGCTAGGCTTCATACTAATTAAAAAAAAAAAAAGTCACTGTAAAATGAAGCAAGAAAATACCGAAAAGCTATGGAGTTCTTAAATAGACTCATTATGAAACACGATTTTTCAATCATTTTTATCTAGAAGTTTTACAAACAGTTGACAGCTCTTCTAGAAATTTGGTAGAAAGAAGGGGTTGCAGTATTATTTGTTGAGAGCTACTGAGAAGTCATCATCATGATGAAAGGAATGACAGATATGCTGACTACCTCACTTGTCAGGATGAGACATAGATTTGCCTGTTATTTGTATTTTTAATGTCATAAGTCCAGTTGCTGCTGTTCCTCCTCTTTTTCATTACTCCCATCTCACAGCTAATAATTAATTTTGATCAGCCCTGGCTTCAATTTTGGTAGTAATCACAAAATTGCAGCTTGCTTCTGAATGTGAGAAAAGTTAAAGAAAACTGGCAATTACCAATGCTGCAGAAAAGCATGGCTATGTGCAGGTATCTGTGTCTTTCTGAAAGTTACGGGACAATAGAGCAGGAACTTTCAAGTCCTTTTGGGGCTTAAAGTGCTTTTCTCTGTGATAAATTTTCCTCTCTAAGCTGTAGTGCCATTTCATATATATGTATGCAGGTCATATCTGAGTTCAAATCACATCACAAGACTTGATCTAGAAACTGCACTGCAGTCAGGACAATGAAATCTACAGGTACTTTTTAGATTTGGATAAAGGACTTCAGTTTAAAATGTGTGTTGGGATGATTTTTTATATTAAAACGTATTTTTTTCAGACTGAAATATGACTGACATTTCTCCTTTTTAACTACAGATATAGATGAATAATAGTTGTACCTCTAGATGCCCTAAGTCAGCATAAATCTATTCAGCTGTGAAAAATTCTATAGCCAATGTGACTATTACCATTTTACATTAAAAACTCAGTATCTGTAATTTTATCTGAATCTATTAACACCTATATATGTAATATGTAGCGAAGAATTCAGAGAGAGTGGATTTGTGCTGAAAGTCTGTCTGCCAGCAAAAACAGCAAATCAAACATGCTTTGACTCAGCAGTTCTCCTATGGAAATCTCCCCAGGGTTTGAAGCTGCCTTTACTAAGAGGCTTTTTCTTTCAGAAGTGCAGCTAATGCTGCAAGATGTGTACCTCAAAATAGCTTGATGTGCATTGGTAATGCCACCCTAAAAAGATGAAGATTTGGGAAACAGATTTATTTCCTTTAACTAGGAATCAGTTGAAGGGCATCATTTTCTGCTTGCCTGAGTTCTAAATTAGAAAAAGAACATAACCAAATAACCAAAATTTCCCATTTAGCTGAATTCTTAAGACAGTATCTACATGTTTCAAGAAACTGGCCTAGTGGAATCTATTTTTCTTTAGAAATTCCTTCTAATTAAATCTGAAGGGGAAATAGGTGAATGTTGAGAGTGGCTTGATGCCACTTCAATGTGTGTTTTTTAGTTCAGCTATAATGTCACAGTGCTTGCATTAATTCCTGTTTTATACTACCACCTGTAGCATCTACATTTGTTAGCATTTTCCCTCTACACATTTTACTAGGAGATGTTACGCCCCTTTTTCATCTTCGTGTTTCAGTCCACATAAGTTTTGGCCTTTATGGCAGAGGTCTGTTATGGTAGAAAGCAGAGGGTGAAGGTGTAGAAAGCAGAGGGTGAAGGCTTTGTACTGTCTTTGCAAGTGGTATCAACTGAATATACTGAGTTCTATAGAAGTTCCAGGGAAATAAATGCTTCTGAGTTGAAGTTAAACCTGCTTTTACAAATACTTTTCTGGACATCTAATGACTGAATTGGAAGGAATTGAAATATCCTTATACTCAGCATGTTTCTAATGCAATATCTTCACCTAGGTTAGAAACAGCAGGTATCTAAAACATGATCTAAAAGGCTGAAGTTTTATGTTCCAGGCTGAAACCCTGGTGTGACACTTCTCTAGGTCTGAAGGCTGGATGGGGCTAGAGCACATGGTATACAGCTTTTTACATTCGCTTTAAGTTGCTCCTCTGCACTTGAAAACATTGTCCCAACTACAAATGTTTGTCCAGCAATATCTTATCACTGTCAGGTGACTGCTGAAGACACTGTTGTGGAGAGCTTCCTTGTGCATGAATTCAAAATCTGAGAATTCCACATTGCTGAAGTCTCAGATTTAGGGATGCCTCATCAGGAAACACATAAGGCTGGAGGAGTCTAAGAGGCTTTGAGCTACTGAAGTGTTTAGATGATCTGTGTTGTGTAAGAGTGTCAAGGGCTACAAAATCAGTTCTTCCTGCATTTTTCCCTGCGGTCTATGGGAGCAGGGAGGACACACTGATTACCCTCACCCTTTAAAAAATATAGCATTTGTGAAAAATTATATGATGGATGTTTTTTAATGTCCCTGTTGGAATGACTATGGTTACACATCTTCTTAAAGAATTCAGAGGGTCTTCCATGAAAGTTACTTCTCTATCCTTTTCTTTTTTGCTCTTTTCTAAGGTGTCATTTTAACTGCCCCCTTCTCCCCCCACCACAGTCTGCTCAAGCTCATCATCTTTGAGAAGAAATCAGCTGTTAGAAGATACTATTTCATGAGGTGATAGAGCCTCAGTTCACAGCAGAAAGTTTGTGATTTTAAGAAACCTATCACACTCTGTTTATTTCTGTATTTAGACAGAAATTATTTGAAGAATTTAGTACCAACCAATATACTCAGAACAGCATGAAAACTGTTTTAATTTCAAATTATAAACAGAGTTAAATACTGATTGTATGTTCTTCATCTGTGCCTGTAACACATGGGAGGTAGTTATTGGAAGTGGGTTTAGGCAAAGACTATAGGAATGAAACACTAGCCAGCAGATGAGAGCAGAGCACATCCTGAGCTGTGCAATATTACTTTATCCATTACTAAAAATATAGGGAAGGGGTGTTCTTATGATATACATGTCTTGATTCAATTATTCAGGGTATCATTTTAGATGGTTTTAAAGCAGAACCTTAAAAGGTATGCTACTATCAATGCAAGATAATACTGAGAATTAAGGCATGAAAAATACGAATTTTTTCACTTCAACATGGCATTTGGCTACTGGATTTACTAGATATGTCAGTAGTAGTTGTCATTCTGCAACAACATTGTGGAAAAAATTCTTCCATTTCTTTGAACTTTCTCTGTCCATTCAACACCTCAACTGAACTAAAAGTTGGCAGCTACAGCTACAGTGCATTAGAAATGGGGAGTTTATGTATTCTGTTATGTCTTGTAATGGGAGATATTATGTCATTTTTTTAATTGTCATTGAGGGAAAAAAAAAAACCCAAACTGGAAAGGACATTAGCATGTTATGGGCAAATGTAAGAAGTCCTCAAAGCAAATTAAGCCATTAAGTTAATGTCAGCACTGCTGCACACATTTCTAAAGGGCATATATTCATACCTTGCTTTCACATCTAAAATTTTAATCTAATATTCATGCTTAACACAAGTTTGATCTGCAGACAGGCTATTTTTCTTTTACCTCTCAATACTGAACCTAGTTCTATAATTTAAGAAAAATCCATTATTTGCTCTATACCAGGGAACAAATCTGGAAAGCGCCTCTAGGCAAATTTAGCCTCCATGTCTCTGTGCCAAAGCACATGACTTGCCATGCAGCACAGCTGATGGGGTCCTGCAGCATGGAGGGCAGACACGTGCCATGTGTGTCAGCACCCATGTGCGTCCTCGGGAGCCCTGTCCCCAGGGACACTGCCCAGACACAGCGGCACTGTGCCCACCGGTGACCTATGCACAAGCTGAGTGTCTGCCGTGGGGCTGGCAGCAACCTCAGCACAGACATGAAGCTGAGAGACAGCTGGAAAAATAGTCCAATGGAGCAGGCTGGTGTTAAATGCATCTATAACTTATACTGTATTATATTAAACACACACACATATATATATAAAATAACTTGTGCTTGGTATCAACACATATTTAAGCAGATTTCCTTGGGTTGCTTTTGACATATTCATAGTTTTCAGCCACTGAAAACCACTGAAGAGCAAGGAGTTGCATACTGGTGGATAGTCAGTCTCCTACTTAAAACAAAAGATACGCAAATTATATTCTGTGAAAAAAAAGTGAAATTTATCGCAGTTTGATATTACCCTTTCATTTCTTTCTAAGTCTTTCATCTGCACCATGAATAAGGGGAAAGAGAAATGGTGTTATTTATGGATTTAAATATAAGGAAAAAATGCATTTTGCAATTTGAAGTATTGATAGGATTTGCAATTACGTGAAATTTACCATTTTCTCTTTTAATGCTTACTATTGGAAATGTAAGCATTTTTTTAAGCACAAAATAGCTCTAAAATTCTTTTCACTTTTTATCTTCACTCTTTATTACTATAAGAAGGACGGAGACCAGTGGCAAAATAGGTATTTTTTCTAAAAAAGAAATTTTCTAATTTAAAATATTATAAAAACGTATGTGAAAAAGTTATTCGTGGTGGAACAAATATGTTTTAAAACACTGTATTCCAGGCCAGTTTGCTTAGCTATTTTTCACCCATAGTTTGCTACAGAATTCCTGCTGTAGGAAATTGCACACATAAAACAGTTCTCTGATATGACATCTTATCTTTTCCCTCAAAAGTCTGTCATCAAACTTTGTCTCACAAATGCTAAATTGGTGCTAACTCAGACCGCCTACATGCTTTCCTGTCTTAAGACCCACTCCAATGTGTTCCACAATGTTTCTCCCAACATATCCAAAAAAAGTATCCCCATATTTAAAACTGAAGGACAGGACATAGCCCTGGGTATTTGAGGAATAGCATATACTGCAACTGAGTTCTCCTAAAAAGGAAAAGAAACATGTATTTAGTATGGAAAGGAGAGAAAATGTTGCAAATAGATCATTTTGGTTTTTTGTGGTTCTATAATTTTCAGAAGATCACTCATGATAGACCAACAAAAAATACTTAGTGCCATCCAAAGTATTTCATAAAGTCATGGAATCATAGAATATGTTGAGTTGGAAGAGACCCATCAGGACCATCAAGTCCAACTCCTGGCCCTGTGCAGGACACCCCAAAAATAACACCCTGTACCTGACAGCATAGTCCAAACACTTCTTAAATTCTGTCAGGATTGGTGCTGTGACCACTACCCCTGGGAGCCTGTCCCAGTGCCCAGACACCCTCTGGGAAAAAAACCTTTTCCTGATAAACTAAACTTCCCCTGATTCTGTTTCATGATTTTTACCCGGGTCTTGTCACTGGTGACAACGGTGAAGGGATCAGTGTCTGCCCCTCCACTTCCCGTCATGAGGATGTTGATGACCACAATGAGGTCTCCCCTCAGTCTTCTCCAGGCTGAACAGAACAAGTGACCTCAGCTTCTCCTCATATGGCTTCACTTCCAGACTTTCACCACCCTCTTGTCCCTCCTTTGGATGTTTTCTGATAGCTTGATGTCTTTCTTGTATTGTGGCCCCGAACACTCGAGGTGAGGCCGCCCCAGTGCAGAGCAGAGGGGACAATCCCCTCCCTTGCCCGGCTGGCCATGCTGTGCCTGATGCCCCCCAGGACACGCTTGGCCCTCCTGGCTGTCAGGGCACTGCTGACTCAAAGTTTTGTACATGCCATAAAGTATTACCCTCTCTTATCACTGACATTGCCAGTGCATGGCTTTAGGAAAACTCTTCATGAAAAAAGACAAACATATACCTGTTTTTTCTAAAAGGCTTTTCTTAATAGCATTTAATGTTAGGATTAAGCACCACACTAGCCTGAACTATATTGCTTTGATGAAGATACTTACATTTTTCTTCCTACTAAACCCTGAAGTTAAATATGCACATTACAAATAGGAATTTAGGCAAATCCTTATCAAAGTGGTTTGTGTCTAGAAAATAGTAAACATTTGACTTGAAAGTAAAAACCTCCTGAGAAAATGTTTTTTTGTAGGTTTACTGTCTAAAAAATAATTCATGCATTATAACAGTTAATCAGGAAAGACAGATGTTAAGTTTTCATGGCATTTTTCATTCTTTCTTATCTTTATGTCCTTAAACCATAGAAAGAAACGTGTTTGTGGAATGGAAATTTTTTGTATGTGGTTCTTGGTCCTATTGGCTCTTACTCACACTTGTTCCTTTCATCCATTTTGTTGGGGGACTAAGGGCTTCTGCAGAAGGTTTTACACCACTCCCTTGAGCCTTCTTCACTTCAGATGTGAAATTTTCTCAGATTCTAGGCAGCCACCCAGTATCAGGGTGTCCATTCAGCTGTCCTCAGCTGCATCAAACCCTACTAATGCTGCCAGTGGGAAGTCTAATAAGAAAAATTAATAAATACTGACAGAGCTCCCTCAGGGTGCTCTATGTCTTTCTTTTCGCTCTAATCTGAGCTCGGGCAATACAGTCAGTAAGTCACTGACAGGAATCATGCACCCAGGTCCTACTCAGTCACCAACCGGTAAGTGCAGCTCCTCAGTGGAGCTAATCTCAGTAACATGATTCACTATTAAGTCACCTTCAACTTCCACTGGACTCAATTGGCTAAAATAACTTTTTATTTATCTATATCTGTATATATATCCTAATCAACTAGCTGACATGCTAGTTGATTAGGACAGCTGTTGGCCATAACTAGACATGAGCTATTACCACCACATTGCAGCCTCCTTGTTAGCACTAGCTGCAGACTGGCAACTACATCATGAGTGTGGCTGCACCTTCTCTACAGCTGCCACCCCTGCAGATAAGGGCTGCAGTTCAGGGGATCAATCTCTTCTTGTTATTCCTGGTCTGTGGTAAGGAAGGCTGCATCACTCCTTTCCTAAGACCTTTTTTCTCAGTCATAAAAATGTGGCAGTCTGTCTGATATGAAACGACCAGAATCTTTTATCTAGGAAAACGTGACAAACTAGCAAATTATGCCTCACTCCTACCTACATCTGTCAAGAGGAGAGCTCTGGCTTAACTATCCCCATAAACTTGCTTTGTTGGACTGGAAATTTCACAGAGGAGATTTATTGTGCAGCTGATGAGGCAGTGTAAATACTCGGCCACTGAGAGAACTGGTGTTCAATAAAGGAGGTGTCTTCCAATCTGTACCACATCCTGCTATTTTTCAGATGTGTTCACTGAGGGTTACACTGAGGTAGAAAGAAGCAAACCAGATGATCAGATAAGCATCTAAATGCTGCTGTGCTGAACATCTATCCGTTAATTAGATTATGCTAAGGTACTCTTAATGAGATTTTCAGTTTTGTCTGTTTTTTCCTATGATAATGCTTTTATTTTTCAAAAGGTTAAAGTGGAAAATACCTCTGACAGGCTAGTGGTCAGCTGCTGGAGTTAATCAGAAAGATAAAGAAACTTAGGGATGGTAAAATATAACAGTATGCTAAAGAAGGTATATGAAAAACTGAGACTAATATTTAGCAAGTCTGTCAATTTTATAGTTATACACAGTCAATAGTAAAAATCAAACCCTAGTATGTTATAATCAACTCACAGTGTTGATTTTTTTTAGTAATAAAAGTCATACAATCTTGTGGCAATAATAGTTTTTATTGGCTGAGCAGTAACTAATACACTCTTATCTCCCTGCAACTGTGTGTTGACAGAGTTATGCTGTCCCTAAGCATTCCCAAATGAAAAGTCTGCTGAGAGCCAGCAACACGAGTTCAATCAGTGACTTAGTGATGTCCCTGACCAGTTTCCACTCTCAGCTGAATCTGCAGATTATTTACTTTTCTCAGAGCGCTAATATTCTGAATCTGTTACTCTTAACTTCAGAGGAGTATCATGATCCCTTGTACCAGAGTCGAAGCTTGAGATTTGCTGATGGAGATGTTCCTTTGGGGTTTCAATTTTGCAGATATTTTCTGTGGGTTGGGATATCTCAGTAGCATTAAAAATGCATTTTGCTCATGCATCCTGGATGATTTTTGTTCAAAATGTCAAAAAAACCCGGCTGTGTGAGTTAGTAGCAAAGCAGTGTACAACTTTGTGGGCAGTATGAAGTTTAACTAGGTCCCCCTCCCTCATGAACTTTCTCACTTCTGCTCCCGTCTCCCCTCCTTTCCTCTGCACATGATTTCGAGATTCCCTGTTTTGAGTGTCAAGGCTTGGCAGTTGTGCAAGTATATTATCTATGTGAGGTACAGGCTGTACGTGGGCGAGTACAAGTTTTATTGAAATTCATCCCTCTACTCAAAAAGTGCCATTAATGTTCTTATATTGAAACAAACTGCAAAGTGCCACAGCAATATAACATGCTGGTAGTGGTTATTTTCAAAGCATACCCAAATGCTAGTTAGGTCTGACCTGCAAGTAAAGCAACCTTTAGGCTGTTTTTTATTAGAACATTGCAAGGCCTTGTCCATTAAACTAAGGCATTTGTAGTGAATGCTTAATAATGAAGGTTTTGAACCTTTTTTTTAAGTCAGTTTTTTTCCCAATCCCCTTTTTTGTACTGTGCTATACTAATAATACAATTCTGTTAAGAAAATAAAGCTTTAATTTTAACTACAGTTTAGCACCATCATCATTCTGCCAAGGATCCCTAATAGAACTTGTGTGTCCTCTTAGTGTCAGCATGTTAAAGACAAATAAACATTTCTGATTTGGTAGATTTATTAATATAAAGTCGTTATAAAATAAGGACAAAGAAGTGAAAAGATCTTTTTAATCCAAATTAGAGTTTCTACTTCTACCTGGTGCTTGCTCATGTTTCCCACGATACAAGAGGCATTACAGTCTCTTTAAGTAGGACAGAAGAACCTGCCTGGTATTTGGGCCAAGATTTTGGATGTTTATTAAATATGCTTTAGCACAAAACATACTTAACAGCACTGAATTTCTCCAGACATTGTGAGATACACTTGCAGAACGGGCAATAAAAACTGCACTTTGAAGGTCACAAATTGGTGATAAAACTCCCCAGAGGGAGCTTTAATCCTTCTCTATACTGGCCACCAAGCAACTGAGGACTACCTCAGTAGCTGAATATGTTGCAGTTGCCTTTGGCAAATAATGCAGCAGCTCAGAAACATGCGAGCAAGCTGAGATGTCCCAGGGAGAGTCCAGGATAACAGTGTTTTAAATATGTAAATTAAATTGCCTCACCCATAGTCGGATATCACTGTGCGGTGCTCAGTTCTGCATACAAATTATTCCTGCAGAGTTCTGCAGTTGTCCTGAGATTATACCCAGCACACATTACCTCAGCAATTTAGGAATGACCATCACAGGGGGTCAGGCAGTGACAGCTCAGTGGTTACGTGTGTCAAGTATTTAATCTCTACATCATTGCTTCAGGAGGAGATAGAGAGCTGTGGTTTTATTTAAGGTGGAGAGAGGGAAGTAGAAGGTGTTGGTCTGTGCACAACTCTGAGAAACAGCAAGGAAAGTATGGAAAAGCAGATGGTGCTGCATAGCAGGTTAGTTTTAACTCTACCAAGGACAGTAGTGACTTTATCCTTTCTTCTTTCTTGATGCCTTTGGGATTTTAAAAAATCAAACTAAAAGTTGATTCCCACATGAAAACACGAGAAAAATTGTAGCTGTCCAATATTCACAGCAGGGAAGACTTCTAAGCTCTTCACTTCCCTCCGCTTGTAGCAAACATGCTCTGCCATAAGTTCACATCATGAGGAACTCCAAGGGGAAGAATAAATCATTGGTTTTTATCTTCAACTGCCTTCTCCCACTCATACGATACATCTCTGTATACAGTGCTTTGTTCACAGCAAGTGAAAAGAAAGTGTTATATCAATTAAAAAGCAATTCATAGGGAATGTCTCCCTTGAAAAACCATAATACTGACAAAATTGATTTCAGGCCCAGTTTGGAGCCTAATCTGCATGACATCTTCAGTTTTTCTATATCATGACATCCTTAGTCTTGTTTTTTAAAATGGGCCTTTTAGATGTACACTAAGCAAGAAAACTAGCATCTGTCACATGAGGTGGTTCTTTTTTCCTATTGTTCCTGGAAGGAAAAACTCTGTAGCAAATCCATATTAATTGAACACATAAAATTCTTACTTAGATATGTGCTTATACTAGCACAAGCAAAGCATACTAAAGAAAGTAAAAACAGAGAAAAAGAAAGAAGTAAATTCCGTTTCAAAACAACTCTGGAGAAAGAACAAGACTCCAGCAGTTTCTTTTGCTGGTCAGTGAGAGGAGCCTGTGTATTACAGGTCACTTGCTATGAGCAAGGAAGTAGCAGAACTGACTGTTACAGCCTCTGGGAGAAAGGGAGAGAACAGAATATGAACCGGGCAGAATGGACGGGAATGCAAACCCTCTTTTGATGTAATATTTAGCATTAGTCCTTTCAGTATAACAGAACTGAGTGTTACAGCCTCTGGGAGAAAGGGAGAGAACAAAATATGAACCAGCCAGAATGGACGGCAGTGCAAACCTTGCTTTGATGTAATATTTAGTATCAGTCCTTTCGGTTTTGCTTGCTTGGAGAGATCTGCAAACACACCATTAAGACTCAATGACAAGAAACCTGCACATGCAATTAAAAAAAAAAAAAAAGAAAAAGAAATACATAGATTAAAATTGTATTTGTAAACTGTGGTAAAGCTGAGAGAAATAATAAGTATCACTTTTGTATTATATTTTTAGACTCACAAATTGAAATAAGCCATTTTAGCCTCTCTCCTTATTTAGTACAGCCTTTTTAATCTACATATTTTCTGAGCTTTTAAACTAAAAATGCTCAATTCTTTGCATAGAAGTTAAAGTCATAATTCTAAGAAGATTTAAAGACATTTTCTTCATACCTCAAGGAAAATCGATATTGATAGTTCAGCTAAAATACAAATGCTTATCCAGTTTTTATAATCTTCTCAGAGTTTTGTTTTCTATGTCCATATTTGAGTGAGTAGATTACAAAATATACAGAAGTAACTAAGAATGATTAGGAAATGTTGCCTCTAGCAACTCATACAATATCTGTTAAGAGAGATTTATATTCTGGAAGTCACGGATGTTTAAAATGACTTTCCAGTCTCCATGGAAACTCTTTACTGAGTTAGTTACTGCAGTCACAGCTTAGATATATAAACAAAAGCAAGGGTATGATGGCTAGAGGGAAAGTCTGGGTTTATCTGAGGTTGTTAAAGGGCTTTTCATAGTGTCTACCATTGTAAACCAGTCTTCCAATCTGGTTGGCTATTAAGAAACCAAAACCTAATCTTTTTCTCACATTTAAGTTAAGGTTTTAAAGTTTAAATAGTTAAGTGTCTTCAATTTTGCTTTCACATAAGAGAGAACTCCCAGGACTCATATTTTCAAAAAGTTTGGGATATGTTACAAGCTGTTTGTTGAGACTATCTAAACTGTAAGCTTTGAGCTAAAGCTGAATTTATTTTAATTCCAGTTCTATTCTCTTTCCCAATAAAGTCATAGAAGGAAAATCTATTCAGAATTTACAAGGGCTGTCCTATCAGCTTTATTTGAAATGTCCCAGGAGGAAGAAGTGAACTGTGGAAGAGAGGGACAAAACTCTCCGTAAGATTACAAAAAGTGATGCTGATCTACTCAGCAAACAGAGAGTGCAGACAGAGAAAGTGAATGGTCTGAGGCCCTGTCTCCTTTTTGGAGAAGATGGCAAAATACCAAATGAACAGAAAGGACGTTTTTAAAGATGGGCATCTGTAAAAAGAAATAGGTTTTCTAAATCAGCCAAGGAGAAGCAAAGATGTCTGTCCAGAGTGGTAGTTATGTTGAAGAGTAGATATATTTTTTGTAGAGAAGAACTGGAATGCAGTCAGACTTCCCTCACAGCTTTCCTCAAGCTACCTTCTGCAGCAGGGTAGAAACTCCTGCTGAGGCCACAGCATTTGCAGTGGAGTGGGGAGCTCAGGTCTGTGGGAGATACTGCAGGGACCTGTGGGAAGCAGAAAATACCATTAATCAGAGGGAGTTGAGTGAGAGCTGTGGAATGAGGCAGTTTGAGCACCCACTGTGACTGGGATGAAGCAGGAGGGCTCACACACTGAAATCACTGGGGAATGGTTGCTGGAAGCTTGTCTTTGTTTGGTAATTCTGTTATTGTTCTTTCTTTAATTCATACATGCCCTCATGCTGATTTCCCTCCTTAGTCTCTGCTGCATCACTTTAAAAATAATTTTTCACTGCTTTCTGTCTATCTTCCATATCCTCTGTTTTTGCTGGTGTTCTTAGTTTTTCTCCTGAGCCTGGAACACCAGCATCTTCTTGAGAATCAACTTCCAAAAATGGGAATCAACTTCATAAAGCAGTAGTAGGTTTGTAAGATAAATTTAAACAAGTCTTGAAATTGTTCCGTTTTCACTTAGGGTCTGCCAGAGTCCACTCGTGAACACATGTATTGCTGGAAAGTTTCTGACACAGATTTTTTGCATTTCAGTCTGATTTTTTATGATAAATTGCTGAAGTTGACTTTTCTGATTGCAAAGGTTATGTTGAAAACAATGCAACAAAAGACCAAACTAGGGTGTTTCCATATTGATCTGGTGCAGTCACACCACAAAGCAGAAGCTGATAATGACAGTCCTTTCTCCACAAAATCTTTTCCTGAGCACTGACAGCTAGAAAGCACTTTCAAAGCACACTCAGCTCCAAACAGCAGAGAACTGTGTTATCCCAGAAGTGCAGGGATGGCTTGGAAAAGTGCAGCTATCTCCACTTGTATGAGCAGCTCCCTGCTGTAAGAACATTTTCAGCTCTTTTCCCTGGGCAATAATTACCCACACTACTTGGAAGGAAGAGTATCAAGTACTACTGTTCATCCCATGAGTTACTGAAAGGTGATGAACACAAATACATCTTTTAAATAGTGTATAGTTTAGGGTCATTTATATTTCCATGAGGTGTGCAAAGTGAGGACATCTGGACCCTGTCTTCTCTGGTCCATTGTCCTATACAGAGGAAGTGTTTAAGTTTGCTTTTATGGCTTCCAGACTAAAGCTTCCTCATCTGGAGCTACCTTATTCCCCAGGCACAGACAGACCTTGCTAGCTTCTGTTGCAGCCCAGCCAGCCAGGAAGAACTGAGGTAGTGTTTCGAAGTGTAAAGTTGCACTACATGCACATGTTGGATGAAGATGTGCATGTAGCACCCCACAGATTGCATGGGTCCCTGTCACAGCTTTATTTCCTCCACGTGATTTTTGCCTTTGTAAAGGCAAAAGTCTTCTGATGCACAACATTCTCACCAATATACAGTATACTGAAACCAGTTTATAGATTTCTTTACTAAAGATGCTGGAGAAAATGAATAAAAATTAAGCTTTACAAGCTGCAAGACCTGTCAAGGCAAATTAAAATGTAGACTTATTCTTGTTTAGTAGAGTACTTGAATGATTACCTTATTCGTGATGTATATAGTATGTTTCCATGTTTCCTTTGCTTATTCACCTTTTTAATAGTCTAGCAGAGCCAGCTGGTCTCTTCTGCACTTGAACTGGCTTGGACTAAAATCTTGATTTCACTTTTGCAAAAAAAAAATAATTTTCTAGCAGTGAAAGCCATAAGGATGCGATTGGCATGATAAAGTAACTATTTTGATATTTGAATATATCTAAGTTTTTTTTATTAGGGATTACTGATATTACTATTAACTAAAAACTCCCAGAAAATTGTCACTGCTTTCTTATGTGGTAATTATTCAACAATTATTCAACAATTGAGAACAAACTCAGTACATTCTGCATGAGAACCCTGGGAAAGGAAGTGTGTACTAACAAAAATGTTTGAATTCACTTTTCAGCATTATTAAGTCAGTCTTTCAATACAGATTTCATAACCTTCATTTTTTATTGTATTGGTTTTTGGAGTTTTTTTGTTTATGCTGAAGGCATTGTTGCACTTTCCTAGGCTGACTTAATTGAAAACTATTGATTCATTACTCTGGTTGCTCTCCTTTTTATATTATTTTCTTTTTCACGGTCATGGCCAGTTCTATACACATAAAAACC
The DNA here is from genome assembly GCA_013399875.1 of Gymnorhina tibicen. NCBI lineage: Eukaryota > Metazoa > Chordata > Aves > Passeriformes > Artamidae > Gymnorhina > Gymnorhina tibicen. Next base: position 253,669 of record VXAZ01003764.1, on the reverse strand, counting down.
TGGTGTAGAGAGAGTAGAAGTACTCCACACTGTTAAAAATCAGGTCTTAAAATATCTTCTGCTTTTCTTTTTCAGCTATAATTAAAGCCATCAAGGATGGAATCAGGCAATCCTTCTTAATTGAGTGCCTGAAAAATATGAATGTTTGGAGTATTATTTATTTAATAACTAGCATTTAATCAGCATTTTTAGCATTTCCTTTGATTAGCATTTCATGATTTATTATTTTTAATTGAATTCTGCATTCATAAATAAACCTCAGGAAACTAAAGAAATGAAAGGAGACAATTTCTGTAAAGAATGTGTAGATACCTTATGATGAAGTACGTCATTTTCTTCTGAACCTTAGCAATGAAGTCTGCTGAGAATGTCTTCTGGTTTTGCTTAGGATTTAAAGCAGGGCGGAAATGGAGGTGGGGTGAGGGGAAGCAAAAGACATGAAAAAAATGAGATAGAATCTTTGCTGTTATACCAGGTGACTATTTTGTTGTGTTTTTTCTGATTAATTTCTGTTCACATAAAGGTGTAAGTCAGAATATTTGGTGGATGTAGATTGTCTGGTTGGGCTTTGGCTTTTAGTAAGATGACTATATAATAAAGAAGAAAAAAGCATGACTGCAAAACAAAAGGCCCGAATTAAATATCTAAAGAATGAGCATGGAGGGTGGCATGTGCGTTAAGAGCGTGAATAGTGAGAACTGTACTTAAGAAGCATAGGAAAAACTGGTAAGAATCACTCTTTTGAAGAAAGAGAGTTAAGAAATAAAGTTGTTCTCGTGGGCTTTCATCAGGGCACCGGCACTGCCTGTTCTCATTCGAGCCACTTCCCATTTTGTGAAACTCCCATGTCCCCATGGATGGCTGATTAGCAGTGCACATTTTGTGCATTTGTGCACCTTTTGCTCACTGTGATGCAAAAGGGTAGTGTTGCTCAGCCTGCAGGCCAGGGGTAATTTAAAGCCAGAACATGCTGTCATATTTAAAAGCCAGATGAGTTTTTCTGCTCAGCCAGTACAATCCCAGGACTGGCCAAGCTTGTGCCATCATCCTTGATGCCACCACCAGAAATTTAGACCTCCATGTGATGAGGCTCAAGAATACATCAAGGTTTAGACAAATTCCAGAAAAATTATAAGGAAAAATGTAATATTCAGAGAAAAAAAAGTTAAAATATATATCTCCCAACATATAAAACTGTGGAGATGAAAAAGAAAAATAAAATACAGTGGAGCTGAGCTTGTTTCTTTCTCCAGACCTTTATTCCTTTGCTCCATGTATGAATTCATTGCAGTAGCAGTGAATATTTATTTAACCACAATATGTAATCATGTGTCTGTAACTCAGTGAGCAGCTATCAAATGTATTATAAGCTAGCAACATAACAAACACCAGAGAGTGTGTTGAGCAAAGCACATCCCAACATTTGGTGTCTTATACACATTAAAGAGAGAGACATTGGGTTTTAAAGCATCTAGAAAAACTACAGCCAGCATGATACTTCTCATGATGATCAAAAGGATGTGGCCACATTCCTTCCACAAGCTTAAGACTTAGGTCATTTGTAGATCAGCATTACTACTATTTACTTTTTTTGGCTATACCTCACTGTTGCGATTGAGTATGATGCAAATGGTGCAAAGAATGCATCCAGAGTGCTTTATTGTTATTTTCAAATATGTATAGACTGTTAAAGGAGTACTTGGAAGATTAGCAGTGGAACACCATTTTTCATTATCTAGAAGTGAAGAAATATCTGGGTTTCACCTCTTCAGCTTAAGCAACACTGCTTTTGGTGTGCAGCCTGTCCAGGATCACTTTTCCTTCATACATTTCAACATGATTTTTGATGTTGCTGATCTGTACAGAGCTATGAGCAAAAAAAAAAAAAAAAAAAGAAAAGGAAAAAAAAGGGAAAAATAATATAGGGAAGAATGGGTTCAGAAGCATGAAAAAAATTCTGTTTTATGTAAAATGCATACACCATTGACAGATGTCCTAGAAAAGAAGGTGTTAATCTTCAGTGAGACTCATTTAATTAGAGTAATAGAGGGATATGAGAATGAGGGCTCTAAAATATAGTACTTATGCTTGTATGTCAATATATAACAGGAAAAGCAGACAATTGAACTTTGGGATATTATGAACTGCAAAGAGTTTATAGCTGAATTGTTGACACTTTATCCATATGAATGATTTTTATGATGGATTTTTAAACTGTTTTGTAAGAGTGTCAATAATTAACTGGTCTGAACCCAGTACACACTGAAGAAGGACAAAGAAATAAATGCTCTGATAATAACTTTAAGCTGTGCTCTGGCAGATACGTGCCCAGTGTTTTAAAGGCAGGCTGGGCCCTGTACACAGATAGGGAGCACATCCTATCAGACCAGCAGCTGGATACATCATTGGCCTGGGCAAGTTCTAATTCTGTGGCCAAACTGAAAAAAAATTAAAATTTACTCTGTCTGAGAATCTTTATCTTCCAAAAGAATATTGTCACCTAAGTAAGATCCAAAGGGAGGGAGGGAGAGGGGCTGGTGTGAAACATCAGAGTGAAATAAATATTTTTTTCTCTCTCAAAACTGGAAACACTTTTTGGTGAAAGAGATTGTGTGGCTTGCAAAGGGTTCAGTTTGTTTTGTGTCCATAGGCTGAGGTTCACACATATCTTTTTTTTGCATTTCAAATGTTTTGAGACCTTTACCTTGACAGTCAAAAATATCCTTTTTTAAAAAAAATGCATGTAATATTGCAATCTCAAGAGCAAGCATTTAGAAGGAAATGCAGAGGTTTATGATATTTTTAAAGAGAATATGCAAACATATAACCTTTAATATATTTCCTAGCAAGAAACATAACCTACCACAAAAAAATCCATCTGTTCTCCCTGGAAATTACTAAAAAATGTATGGCTTCAGAAAATACAATGACCTTAGGAATGGCTCTTAAGATTACATTATCATTAGATATGATGATATGAAGTAACTTTATGCAGTTTGCAATTATTTCCTGCAGTCAAGAGGTCTGGATGAATTTCATTTGGCGAGTTCTTTTGCTTTGCTTTCTTTCTGCTCCTTCCCATGCTTGGAAAGCTTGGGCTTTCCATGGTTCCAAGGGCTAGAGAATAAATACACCCAAAACAGTTTGGACCAAGTAAATTGGTATACGCACCAGGCAGGAAATCTGACTGCTTCTGGGATTCGATGTCATGTCCCTGTTGTGATGCTGCATTGCATTGTATTATTTAGACATCCAGACTATCTAGAAGGTTCCCTAAATTAGTAACACATGATGCTGTACACATGCTCTCCATCTGTATTTGTGTGTTTATCACATTAATGATCCTTTCTTTTTTCATTTTCCTGTATCCTGAAGTTTAATAGAATATGATGAGAAAGGTAGATTGATTTAGTTACAGTTACCCTTCTGCTGTTAATACACTTCATTCGAGGTCTTCACAGATCTGACTGCCAGTTGTATTACGCTTCATGAAAAAATGCCATTTAAAATGTCAGTTCCCACAAAAATAAAACAAACCTTTGGAGCTGAGATGGTGGAAGACAAAATAATGCTAAACATCTGCGCTTGTCTCAGGAACTCTATCTGTAGTTTAAAGTTTTGTAATGGTATGGGGAGTGGCTGTTTCCATAAACAATTTTTTACCTATATTAATTAAGTAGTTATTTAAAAGAAGATAATATTTTGAACAAAACTTTTTTAAGCGTTCACAAGTACTTCATATACATTGGAAACAAATTCTTGTTGAGGAGATGATGACATCCTTCTTCACTTTCGCTTTTCTGTTCTCAACTATTTGTCTCACGTCAAAGGTTTAGAAGTATAGAGGAAACAAAGTAATGCATTTAAGCAGTAAATAAATATTCAGTGTTGATAGGAATACCTTTTTCTATAAACTTCACATGTATAGTTCCACCTTAAATCCATACAGCAGTTGGAAATAGGTCAACACTGAGCATCTTGTTGTTTGATGAAAGAATTCAAACCTGTTTCCAAGGTAACCAATCCCATCCTCTATAAATCTCTGCTGTGCTTCTACCTGTTTTGTGAAGCTGAATGCTTTTTTCATTTCCTGAGGTATAGTTTGAACTTTAAGACCCACATGTATGCACACACCACATGCTGCTTTGTTTCCACTGTGATGAAGGAGACAACAAAAGCAAATAGGAGTTGGTTAATATTTAAACTGTTAATGCAGGTGTCTCAGTAGCACGTTTATAGAGCTTTTGTAAGTAGTGCCAAGCAGCCCTTGAACAAACAGCTTTTACAGGAACAGCAGATTAATTTTGGATGAATTTCTGGGTACCTGGGTGTCAGGTCATTATTATCTCCTTTGTTCTCCGCTCTCTACACAGACTAGGAAGGGTACTCTGTTCTATGGAGAGTAATGAGGATGTGTCAATAGAGGCAAATGATATTCAGTAATACCATTTAGTGCATAAACTGCCATGTTTCTGTTGTGTCAGGTAGTTGCTCCACACATCTGCATGTAAAGGCAGAACACTTATTTTAGCAAGTTTTCTTTGAACATTCCAAGTGCATCTGCACACATTAAAATATTTTCTGCAAAAGTTCAGAAAGGTCATTCTTTTCATCTTAAAGTTATGTTTTCTTTTGAGACAGTAAATCTTTGGGAGAGTTGGAACACAAAATACATGGCAGTAGAACATAGAAGAGTACAGAGTAAAGGAGACATGGCAGGCACTAAAAAACCTCTTGAAAAAATATCTTTTTTCTGGAAAAAACTGATAACATGATACCTGATTGAGGAAATTCTGAATGTTCCCACTATTTTATAGAAAGCATATCCAACTATACTTTTCTTTTGCCTTATTTCTTTACATATTGACCACACAGGCAATTTAGGGTTTCCTAAATGGATGACAGAGTAAAGTAAAACAAAGTAATTGCTGCAAGATGAAAACTGCTCCTGCTCTGATCAATAGGAGATGTATCAAATCTACAGCTGATTTTTAATGGAGAACTTAATAATGATATAAAACATTTTTGGTCTACTAATCTATTAGTCACATCATATACTAGTATTAATCAAAGAATGTCTATTTGTCTCCAGTTATTGCTAATACACTTCCCTGAAGCGTGATACGCACTTTTGGTTTAGCTTTTGGAAATTTAATTTGTCACCTGAAATGTGACCAGTTGTGTCACCTAGAAAAATGAGCTTACACTCCCTGTGACAGAGACTGTCTCAAATGAAGGAAGCAGGCAATTCACGAAATTCAGTTCTACAGCTATATGTATGAATACAGTGTTCTCCCATGCCTTGCATTTAATTCGTGACACCAAGGATGATCTTAAGCTTCAGTTTGAGTGTCCTGGTTCCAGCCATGACAAGGGTAGTATTTTTTGCAATAGCCAGGAGGGGCATGGCTGAGACATGGAGTTTATTCTCTATGAGCTCAGGTCATTGCTGCGGGAGTCTCTCTCTTCTGGGGAGACAGGATTCCCTCTGGTCGAGAAAACACAGTAGAGGAAGACAACCAGTACTGTTTATTATCAGAGGTTTTTTTTCCATGGGATTTGTTTCTGTTTTTATACTCTCTATCATTAGCATTGTTGTTACTGTTCCTTTTCTTGTCTCTTTTCTGCTTCCAGTAAATTGCCCTTATCTCACCCCATAACCTTTGCCTTTTGTATCCCCAGTTCCCAACCCCATCCCACTGCAGCAGGCAGCAGGAGGTGAAGGGGAAGAGAGTGGTGTGTGTGGTTTTGGAATCTCAGTGAGGACACTGAACCTAAACCACAACAGAGAGGAAGTTGTGATTAGTTTTCTATTGACAAAATTAGGAGCAGAAAGCCACTGCCATAAGTAAACATCAAGGCCTGATACCACTCTGGGTAACTCTAATGAAGGTGACTTTCAGAAGCATTTACATCTGTAATGGAAGGTTTGCAGAGTTCCAGTGCAAGGTGCACAGTTCAAGGAAAAGCAGTGAAGTGAATTCATGTTCCTTTTATGAAAATCACATTTCTCTGCCTCTTCTGTAAAATATCTTTTACCAATCTGCATAAAACACATCTGCCTATATCATCAGGAATGCAAAATCCAACATTTTACAAAGGCATATTTATTTTTAAATTATTTATTTTGCAGTTTTATTTAATTAAAGCTGTTAATATAGCCATATCTTCTTTAAATCTTGTATAATAGCCTTACACATATTGGCCACAGGACACATTAATTGTGATTTTAAAAACTGCTTATTATCTTGGTCATACAGAAAAATGCACTTTATGTTCAGCAAATTCCTCCTTAAGGGAAGTTTTGCTGCTTACCAGTAAATATTTCTGTTGGTCACTACTGGAATTTTTTTTCACTCTTGATCTCTATTTATATTTCTAGTACAAAGTTAATTTTTTCTCTGCTCATATCTAGCATCTTCAAACTCTTAAAGGTCTATTTGCTTTCTGTATGTGTTCCATATTAATCAACGTTCATTTGTCTTTGACCCTTTAGATCTGTGTAAATTTAGATGATTAAGAATATAATATGTTGGTTTTTTATAATAGAATCAATTTCTCTTAACTTTGAATCTCTCTTAACTTAGGTTTTAGTCCAAGCCTGTTACAAAGTCTCTATTTATAATCAAATAAGAGAAATAAGAACTTGGGAGGGTTTGTAGTAATTATACAGTGGATTGAAATGCTGTCTTTGCTTTGACTGAGGCTTGAACTCTGCATTTGCTTTGACTGAGGAAGGATTCAAAGCATCTGGATTAGACTGGATGCCTAGGCTTTCAGTTGCTGAAGTTAAAAATTTTGAATTCTAGCCTTGCTATATTTTGCTTTGGATTTAGGATTGCTCACAATTCCATGTAAAAAAACTGTAGACATTCAGGATGAAAATATCCATCTGAGGCTACTTGGTTTTCTTTGTATCTGATTGGGTTTTTTAAAATGTCTTAGAGTATTCTCTACTGTTGCTTCTTCTACTATAATTTCTAAATTCAGATTATAATCTAAGATTATAATAGATTAATTTTTCCCAAGTTTGTAATCCTTTCTTCTATCTTGTTTCTGTTCTCTATAATCTCCTAATTTGTCTCAAAACTGTGGAATGAAAATGTAGCAAATTCTAAGCAGAATGAATAATCCTTGTTCTTTATAATACCTCTTAACTCTGTCAGGCATCAGATTTTTTTTTTCACTTTGTAATCTGCACTCAGTTTTTTGATCACTGCAGCCCCAGTCTCCTTTTCTTTAGAAACACCATCTGGTCAGTTAACTCAAAGATCAATATTTATGCATTTTCTCACTTTTTTCAGAAGGTAGAACCTTGGACTCACCTGTATTAAATTCCATCTCATTGATTTCAGATTGCTCCATCAGTCTAACAAAACCACTTAGAATTCTGATCCTGCTCACTAAAATTCTTGCAGATACTTCCCTCCAGCATGGCATCTACAGAATTAATCAGTGTATTTCCTATTTTACCATCCAGATCATTAGTACAGCAACAAATGGAATTGACATTCCATGTTCAGAGTGCCTTTCTAGCTTCAGTGAATCATTCCCAGCTAACCGGAGAGCAAGTTTTAAATTTTAAATTTAATTTAAATTTTTTAGATTTTAGGTTTTTTTCCAGAATCTTCTCTGCATGTTTACTTTGCTGCTATATAGAAATTTCTTTTTATATGTTAATCTTACTAAAATCAAGAGGAAACTCAGTCATTTTCTCCCCTGTACCTGCCAGGTTATTTAGGCTATCAATGAAGGCAATGAGATTAGCCTGGACAGTCTTTGTTATTGTTGTAGCAATGTCAGTAGCACTCTTCAGTTGTTATATATTTCCAGGCATTAAGTGGAACTTTTTGCCTGTAATTCCTCAGCTTCTGGTTTTAACTTTTTTTTTAAAATGTATTCTATGCATTCCTATGTTTAAGTTCTTGAGTGCATACTCTGTGAGTGCTCAAAGATAATCTCTAACAATTTAGAGATTACTTCAACAAGTTCCTTAATGCCTTAAAAAGAATCAGGCTCTGCTGACTTAAGTATGTCTGCAAATTTCCTGGATGTTCATTAACATCTATGCTATTTTGACATGTATTTCTCTGCTGTTATTAATCTTGTATTATGCGTGAAAACTAGTCTTTATTTCAGAGAATAAGGTATCAAGTACAATATATTGAACACTTGGACTTCATCAGGCCATCAGTACAAATGCGTTTCAGCTTGTTCTTAATACATATATAGAATTTTTATTTTGTTTTTTTACTCCCCACCTTCCCACCCAAAGCTACTCATAGCTTTCTTCCATGGAAAACACCTTTCTGCTTATCACCAATCACTTGAGGGTAGTTATTGTGTGGATATATCCTACTTTTTGGCTCTTCTGGTGAACAAACTGGGGAGCTAAGCACTTTCATTAAGGTACACCAGAATCCCTTTGAGGCACAGAACTGTGGATCTGAGGATCACAGAACTGATGCAGTGCTCCAGGTGGGGTCTCATGAAGGCACACCAGAGAGGCAGAATCCCCTCCCTGCCCTGCTGGCTATGGTGCTCTGGGTGCAGCCCAGGACACATATGGCTCTCTGGGCTGTGAGTGTCCATGGCTGGGTCATGTCCAGCCTCTCACCCACCAGCACCCCCAAGTCCTTCTCAGCAGGGCTGCTCTTGATTTGTTGATCCCCAGCCTGTGTTGACAGTGGGGCTTGCCCCAATCCAGGTGCAGTACTTTGTGCTTGGTCTTGTTAAACTACATGGGCCCACTTTCTCCAGCTTGTCCAGGTCCCTCTGGATGACATCCAATCCTTCAGGTGTGTCAACAGCACCACTCAGCTTGGGGTCATCTGCAAATTTGCTGAGGGTGCTCTCTATCCCTTTGTCTATGTCACTGATGAAGATATTTAATAACACTGGTCCCAGTGCAGTCCTCTGAGGGTACCACTTTTCACTGATGTCCACTGGGACCCTGAGTTCTTGACCATGACCCTCTGGACGTGACTGTCCAACCAATTTCTTATCCATCTGACAGTCCACTCCTCAAATCCATCCAGTTTAGAGAGACATATTTTTTGTTAGCAGGTACTCTTCACAGAAAAATACAAATGGGTTAAATGCATTGATCAAAATGAATTTTGACTGAGACTAGACAAAATGGTCATACTTTGTGCATAAATTCTTGGCACAATGTTAAGCCTTTGAGATGACTGACTTCAAAGGCTCTTGCCAAGGGATATCATAAAGCAATGATGTGTGATGGGTGTGGGCAGGACAACAATGCCTGGATTCGTGTGTATTGCTCACTTTTCTAAGCAATACTCTGTAGGTCTACATAACTTTATGATTTAATAAAGATAATTCAGCCAAAATGCTGGACGACTTTTACATACCAATTATGACAGACTTGACATTGGTGCCACATCTCTCATCATCCTACTATCAGTTTTGCCTCCACAAGTTCCTCTGTGTAGCAATGCTATAAACCTAAAAAATGAATTTTGGAAAAAGTCTACATATGTTATATCAAAATGTGTAGGTTGTGGATGTCCCATACCTGGAAGTGCTGGATAAGGTTTTAAGCAACCTGATGTAGTGAAAGGTGTCCCTGCCCATGGCAGATGGACATGAAGGAACTAGAAGATCTTTAAGATGCCTTCCAACCCAACCATTCTATGATAGCATGATTCTTTGCATAATTAGTAGAATCATTTGTATTATCCAAACTGAAAAACACAGAGATCTTACCAAATCCTTCATTTTTTTACAAAAATCAAATGCCTAAATTTCCAGCATGCACCGGGGATGGTACAAATGGTATTGTAACTGTGATGATCTAAAGACATGAGTAGAGAGACATCAATATGCAAAGGTGTTAATTTTGTTGGGTCACTCAGTGTATTTAAAAATACACTGGATTTGTATTTGGATCTCCTTGAATAGTCTGAAGTCAAGCCCTAGTAAGGCAGGATACAAATTGATACGTTTAAAATGCACAATATAGTTACAAATATTGATATAGGAAAGGGTTGTCGAGCTGTAAAAAACCCAAAACATACTTTGTCTGCTTACATAACAATTAGATCAGGAGGATCTTCGCCCACTACATATTTTGGTTTTGCTGTAAAGCACCCTAAAAGTGTTCTGGCACTGAGCAAGTCCCTGCAGGATGTATTTTGCTGTGTTTCTCTGACCCCAGAGAAGGGTCATCTCTGAGAGATGACTGAAGAAGGCACTGACTAACCTCATGAGTTGTTCAAGGTCTTCTTCCTAACATCTTCAGAGAACATCATGATTCCGCCATACATGGATTCAAAGTTTGTTAAACATAATTTTCTATTAATCTACAGTTATTTGCAAACTGTACCTTCAGTGTTTTGGGTTTTTGTAAGAATTACATGGCTATGGGAGGGTTAAAAACATCCCTATTATCTATATTTGTCAGAAAACTTTGATTTACTTAATGATGTACCCAAGCAGACATCTCCACTTCTTGTATGCCAATTGGTATCAGATTTAATGGTAAAATTACATGTTGAGCATGAATAAAAGTATTCATTCCATGTAAAAGCCTGAAGTCTGGAAAACAAATTTTAAATACTCTCTTTTTTTTTGAGGTCTGCAAATTTGTAAGTCTTATATGCTTTTCTTGGATAAAATTATTGTTGTTTGGCTTCCATCTGCAACATTTAAATATTCTTTTTTTGTTATTTCCATCCATCAGTTAATAATAAGCTGAATTAAGACTTTTGGCTTGTGCTCATGTGCCCTAAACTGGACATAATTATGGCTTGTGGCTAAAACACCTGAAACCCCAGAGCAGTCTTTCATCCAAGTACCAGGCAGCTGCATTCTACTCAGTTATCCATTCTACCGTAAGGTGACAGAATAATTCTCTTTTTTGTACATTTTGAAAACTTGAAATGTAACTGAACGGTTTTCAGAATGAAAATGGCATGCTTCTGTCAGTGAAACTGATAAATTCATTTCTTTGAACCAAAAGTAAATGCAAATGTAGCAATCATTTGTTATAGGTACATAGGACATTGACAGTTCACAGGACATAAAAATTACAATTTCCATGTCATACACTGTGCTTTTTCTCAAGTCTTGTTTGTATCTCAAGGCTGTTTTTATTTATACTTTCCTGTGCCAGAGGGACTGGAACTGAGCATCTTATTCCGAGCAAGCTTCAGCAAAAAAGTTTATGTGTTGGAATTACTGGGCTTTTACACTGTAAATATCTCAGTTTAGGTAAGATGGAGCCTATTCTGTGTATTTAAAGACAGAAGACAGAGAAACAGCCAAAACAAACACCCCCGCCCCCCTCCAAATATAAGGTGTGCTCCTCCAAGAACATGCAGTGTAAGGGCTTCTTTTGGAAATAGGTTGAGTTTATGGCATTTGGGAACTGTGAGAAAAATTAATACACCTTATTTAATTTCTACTGTGACCCCAGCTTTGAGTACATATTTTGTATGTAGAGAAACTGCATCAAAGATACATGAGGTACTCTCCTACAAAAATGAAAAAATAAATAAACCAACAGAAACACCCAAAAGAGCCCTGCCTACAAACCCATGAAATTGGCTAATGACCTTGGGCAAGAGGATTTTTTTAGTATTCTCAACTCTGTTATGTATGCAGCCAGCATCCTGCTTGGTTATTTAACTGTTGCAGCATATTGAACACTGTTTTTTGTTAAGCACCTTGCAATGACACTTGAGGTTTCTCCTAAGTGATTGTAGTTCATTTAGACTTCATTAGAGAAGATGAGTAGTACAGATTGTCCCTTCTAATGTGCATGTTTTAAATTTATAAACACTAAATTTTAGTAACCGTGACTCTGTCCATTCATTTTGATTCCTTTACTCATGCAGAAATGTTTCAGTCATTTTCCATCCTGACATCTGTCCCTGACAACAGGGATTTTTTCATGTGTTCTCAATTTAAGTTGTTTTTCACAATGTTATTTTTACTGTTTCACAGTAAAAGTGGAGATATTGCTGCTCTTTTTTCACCAACTTAAATGTTCATTTTCTTTCCCTCTTTGTCTTGAGTCTCCTATTGAGCTCCTAATCAATAACAACATTTTAGGGCTTGTACTTTACTGATCTATTTGGGTTTGCTACACAAACATCTGCAATAGCCTGAGATGTTACTTCCCTGCATCATCTGTCTTTATCTTCTCTTCCTTTATATTGTTGCTGTACACAATTCAGCAGGACAACACAGCAGTTCAACCAGCTCCATAGTTCATCCTCAGTTAAGCTTATATATTGCTGTGGATGTAAATACCTGAGAGACATTATGTTTAGTCTCTTACACTAAACCTCCAGCAGAAAAAGTAGCTAGGTGACTGGGATTTAATGTGTCCACATCCTTGAACTTCTAAAAGTTTCAAAATTTTAACGGTCCAAATAGACTGTGTCAACCATGTGGTTCACAATGAATAGGAAAGCAATTACTGAACTTAATACATTTCTTTAGAGTACTTCAGGTGAATATAAATTTTCCTTCATCGTTTATGTGCAAAAGAAATCTTATTCTATTTGACCCTGTAGAATCAGACATAGCATCCTTGAAAGGACAATAAACATCAAGAGTTTACATTCTGCTTTCATTTTATTACCAACACTTCAGAATGCTATGATTTGGATGTGTGTATGTGTATTTTATGGTGCCTACATAAGCACCCTACATAGCTTATAGTGAGCCTTTAGCACAGCTGTTTCTCTGTGATGCAGAGATTTGTTCCCTATTCAGGTGTAATAACTATTTCATTTACAAATACTCGTGAAGTGTCCTGTTTCCCTGAACACTATAGAAGCACACAAGAGCCAGAGTTCTTCATGTGCTTCAGTACATGAAATTCTCCCATCTTCCTCCTGCGTCTGTATCTGGTTCTGGTTATCTCTCTTGTTCCTATTTGCCCCCAAGAATGAGACAGCTACAAACTAATACGACATTGTACTCCCATGTGCTCTGCTCTAACCTGCAGTCTGGCTTAGTCCTTGGCCTTTTCATCAGTGTTTGCAGCTCTCTTTGTTATTGTCAATCGGATGGAGTACGTGACATACCATTCTGTTAATGACTGCACATTAGTATTAAAAAAAAAAGGAAAACACAAAAAATTCCTGACTAAAGGAGTCTGAGTAAAGCATGACCAGAAGCATACAGAAAAAACACAGGATGCCAGTGAAAAAGTAAGAATTATTGTAATAAATTCAGTCCTAGCATCCCAATTGGCCCTCCATTGAAGAGGCACATGACTACACAGGCTGTTTATCAGCAGAGATTTAAAGGACGATAATATAATGCTGCTTTTTCACAAAAGGCAGCTTGGGAGAATGTGTGGAGGTTACTATTAGAATAATGAAACATGTTGCCCATCCAGGCTTGAGTTATCAGTACATCAGAGGTGAGGTTTGGTGGCATCTTGACATATAAGAAATATGAGGGGTTTTGTACAGAAATATTCTAACCAGAAGCAGTTACCTGGGATTTTAGAGAAAGAACAAAATCTTTCTTCCATTTGTTTTCTTTTGCAGTTAAAGATTGAGCCAGATCATGTCAAGATCATTTCAAGGTCAAATATCTGGATGTTTGATGTCCAAATATCACACACTATGTTGAAGACCCTCAGGAAGCCCAGAAAATGAGAGGCTTCCAGTCCTGCTCACGGCTTGTGGGCACGATTAAAAAGAGGGATAATTTAGTGTTTGAATCCATTTAATGTATCTATGAGATGTCAAGCGGAGCATAGCTCTAACCATTATATGGTATTTGAATTGACAGTCCAAAGATAGACTTGTAAATCCATATTGAGGCACTTGAAGAACCAAGCTAGTTTAGCACAGCTCAACACCTGAATTCACAGCTCAGGACAGCATGACTCCAAATTCTAGATGTCCATTCTCTGAAAATGTCATCAGTTTTGAAGTATTGCAGCACAATATACATTGCAACCAAGGCAAGGCAAGGCAAGGCAAGGCAAGGCAAGGCAAGGCAAGGCAAGGCAAGGCAAACCAAACCAAACCAAACCAAACCAAACCAAACCAAACCAAACCAAACCATGTTAGGACACTACAGTTAACATCTGTCAGTGATTTATCTAGTAAAACTTCAGATTACAAATAAAAATACTGTTCTTCATCTTGTCCTAAGTCTGAGAATCAAGAGTTATGATGTGTTTGCTTTTTTCTTTGACCTCTCTGATCAAAGGTGTTGGACCTCCTGCTCCTCACAATGAGGCCTAGGGACTACCTGTGCCACTTTACTCCCTGCCCTGAATTTTCAGGAAGCAGTAAGACTCTGTTGCAAACAGGATTAGAGCCCAGGTATCCTGATGCTTGCAGACTTACACTTAACAGAGCAAGCAACACTGACTGTTTTACCATTAATCCTTTAGCTAAAGATCTGCACACAAGGAATGAGTATGCAGCATGCCTGGGTTTAATTTGGGAGAAAAGCTGTGCTATCTTTCAGGGTCAGGATAGAGGGCATTGTCCTCAGTTTCCTTTTACACTGGTGTAGGGGAGGGTCTCCCTTCTCTCAGCCTTTTAGCCTTTATACCTGCATTGAAAAGTACTACATATTCTTTTTAAAACCCTGAACAAAGGTGAGGGATAGAGGCCTGTAGGGATCAATTTTGCATTACCTATTGTTTCTCTGCATGAGGGTTTTATAACATAAGTCATTTATTTGATTTCTAGGTATGCTTAAAGTGGTTGGCTAGAAAGCTTTGAACTTCAGTGAAGTAAAAGAAGCAAGCTGTTCATTTAATCAGCACATTTAATTCATCCTACTTTGCATGCTGTGCCACACTGTCTTCTTTCCATATAAGGATTCTGTGGTATCTTCCTGCAGCACCCCTGCCTCTCTTCTGCAAGCAGCCAAAGATGGCTTTGTGCATATTGCTTATACATATGCTATAGGCCCAACTCCTTTTTGGTATGTAATGTAGCAGCTACCTCCTTCTTTTATATCTCTTCTTTTCAGGTGAGTTGTTTATATTCAAAGTTGCTTCATTTTTTTTTCCACACTGACTGAGAGCATGTTCTTAATTTATCTTGCTTTTAAATATTTATCTTTGCACTGTGTGACTAAGTGGGAAGTGAATCAGCAAACTGAGTTTTGGTTATGTTAAGAATTTATATCATTTTTAGCTGTCTTCTCCCTTTAGATATTTCATTTTGTTTATTACTGGTAATTTGTCAGATTTCTCTTTAAGCAGCCATTGTTTAGAATGCAATGAGGATTTTCTAATATTTTGCAAAAATTTTAGAAAAAACTTGAAAGAAAAACTGATGGAAGGGGGAGGAGAGATTTTCTAATTTAGCAATCATATTATATTAGGAAATAAATATAACATATTTGTTCTTTGATTTAGTAAGATTAAGGCTATTTATTTTTTCTCTCACTCACACATGATACATAAATATGTAACATATAATTTTCAAAAACTTAATAGGACCTTTTGTGTCTCTTTCAGTAGTCTCTATTTTTTTTATCTGATTTACCTTCATATTCTAAATTGTTTAAGTAGAGTGAGGCACTTCAGAGCCTTCAGAGATTATCTACCACAAATGTTAGAAAAGGTACTTGATTATCACTTAGCATCTTTTCATGCATACCCCTTTTTACTCAACTGAATGGCTTTCAGATAACTCATCATTTGGTTCAGTCACATCCTCTCTTCCATTCTAAGTCCTTCCCCTGCCAGATGTCCAGAGAAAGAAGTTAAAATTTGTTTATGGAATGACTGATCTATTCAGCACTGCTGTGACAAATGGGAAAGGAGGATATAGATTTAAACCTTGTTCAAATTATCTTCTCTTTTTCCAAGTGGAAGACTGAAGCTATCAATGCTCACTTGGAGGTCAGGGGACTGCCATGTGAAGCACTAGGTCTATAAGACCAGCCCTGTTTCTCTGAATGTGCTCTGCATGTCCCCCAGGGGCTCTGTGGCTCTCAAGACAAGAGAGTGGTTCAATTGCATCGTAATTGGAGTAGTAGTTCAGCTGCATTCTGCTTCCCCTCCCAAACCTCCCATGTCTGTCCTCCAGGTTGACCTTGGATTGTATCAATTCATTTATATGGACTGTCTGTCTGAGAGAGGTGGTCATCATTTTTGTCTTTGAACACAAGCCTTGATGAGACTGTATGCCCTGCTTGAAATTTCTTATCTTTTTTGATTGTTTTTTTTTGTGTTAAAAGAGCACCATTGATCTTTTCACCCCTTGATGTGTCCCACTGACAATTCCCCAGTCTGTAAATCCACAATCCATCTTACAAAAGCCTACTCACGGAGGGCACCTTGTGTCTGTGAGCAGGGCTATCATAAAGTCCTCGTTTTAGAGAATAATCTGGAGGTGACCTTTTAGCTGTCTTGGTTAAATCTTGAAATCTACCCTCCCACTGCAGTAAAATTTGGCGGAGCCAGGAACTAACCACTTTAGTTTCAGTCAGTGTCTGTGATCTGCAGCCCCCATGCTTACAGGGTTAAATGACCTTCAGAGATGCACACATTGCTAAGAAGACAACGCGGGCTAGCTAAAGTTTCTGAGGTATAAAGGTTTAATACCCAATGATTTCTTACTCTAATCCCAGCAGATGCTGTTTAAACATACAAAGGCACGTATAAATGAAGCCAGGTTTGCTCCCATTCATCTGTGAACAACAGACACCTCACTTTCAAATGTTGCTATGCAGATTTTAGTTTCACTGAAATCCAGGAATTTTTCTAGATTAAATCAGCCAAAGCCTCTCTTTTTTTGTGGGACTTGGTGGTTAATACCATCAGGCTTTTCAGATATGTTGTTCTATCCTTTCAATCTTTCCAGCTCTGTTGGTCATTGTAGGAAAATATAGGGTTATCCCCCCAGATACACTCACTGAAATTGAGGCACCATTTCAGGCAAAGAGATCAGGTGATGAAAGGAGGCTGGATGGCAGGAGGTGGTAACCCTTCCACGGTTCTGCCATGCACACAGAGGTGTGCTCAGCTGACCTTGGAGTCTGTCACAAACCAAACCCTGCATTTTTCCTTCTTCTTCTACTCCACACCTTATAAAGACCCGGAGACCAACTCATTCGTTCACAATTACTTGTTTGAAATTGTAGACTTTCATTTCTGGCTATGCAGAGGAAATGTTTTATTCTTTTGATCTTTCAGTACATGACTTCATTCTGCTCCACAATACAGAGCAATTCTACTGATGAACTTTTGATTTTATGATGCTTGTCCTTATAATCTTTCCAGACAAAGATTACTGTCTACCCAAGCACCTGCTCAATGAACATGATTGTGTCCTGTTAGAGGGGTGTTTACCCACAGAAGTCAGTGACAAAGTCCCAATAAAGCAATGTTAAATTGTTCTTTTTTTTTTTTTTTAACCAGAAAGAAGCTGTAACATTAGAAATATGTTAGTGAACATGGTTCAAACAGTATGCTTTAAAGACCTCACAAGCCGAGTGAGATAAACTTTAATTTTTGAAAGTTCAGTGTGAGTCCTAGGAGAAGGCTCTAGCTTATTGAAATGCCAGTGTGTTCAGTTTTCAAAGGTAATAAAAATTTTATGTCTAATCTCCAAATGTTTCACTAGAATATTGTATTTATGCCTGTATGTGTTGCAGTCAACTTTTGCAGTACTCAGGATATCCTTTTAAATCTGGCTTTTGGGGTCAGGGACAAACACTGTATTTTTGTTTGCAGAACTGTGATGGATAAAAAAATTCGAATATATACTAGCTAGAGCTTGAGAGGCAAAGAGATACATATATATGTACCCATATGTATTTATAAACCCAGTCTTTTGATTTGTGAATCATGTAGCAGCTCTACTGACATTCTGAATGGATACACAACCCCTTTTTGCCCTTAAAAAAGTCTTACTTTATTTTTAATCTTAGAAATTAAATCTGAAGTCTAATGGCTCTCTCCATCTTCTGTGAGTCAGCAGGAATAAACATGCAGTTTACTTGCTTGCAGTGTGAGTCAGCAAGACAATCCTGCCACCCTGTGCCAGACAGGATGTAGACAGGGAAATGGTTTTTACTGTTGTCTTTAGCCACTGGCAGCCCTCAGAGAATAGATTTTGATCAGCAGTACCCCAAAAGCAAAGTGTGGTCAGACTAATTAAAAATTTGCCCTCATGACCTCAAAGGAAAAAAAAAAAGCAACCACCCCCCCGCCACAAAACCCCAGCACAATTATGTAACTCGTACTTGACTAGTTAACCAGCATCAGTTAACAGTGAGAGTAAGATAGTTGCTATTTTGCCAATCCGATCCAGATATCTGTGAAAAAAGGCAGAAGCTCACATGTTCAACTGAAAACTAGGCCACACATATTACAACTCAGCATTTCGGACCTCAAATCCCTTGTGTTTTCAAGTGTATAGCCACACAGAGAAATTACTTCCAAAGAGGTATGGGTGCAAGGACACAGTGGGAGAATCAAAATGTAATGCCTAGTGTTCCAGTACAGTTCTGAATGTTTCCATTGCTCTGCTTCCAGAGGATAACAGGCTTAACAACTTTGAAGACAAAATGCTGCTTGATTTATACGAATTTTGGTGTAAAATAATATTAACAGAAGAAACAGATCATTGATGGTTTAGTAACACAATGCTGTCTGTCTTATCAAGAAGAAGTAAAATAATTCACAACTGCCCCGATACTTGCATGCTGCTCGATTCCTTAAGAATGACAGATCATGATAATTTATCACAGGTGGCTTCAATGACCTGGGAAGCTTTTCCAGTGATTAAAATTAGGCATAGTTTGTTTTAACTCCATCTCTAATACTTAAACACAGGCATTTCAGAACATGATTTCTGTGCATATAACACTGAGTTGTTTATGAAAGAGTTCAGGCAAATATCAAGTGAGAAAAATAACCCAAAATTATCTAAGACAACTGGACATAAAAGAAGTAATAGCAGAATTCATTTAAATTTGAAAAAAGTGAAAGCTAAAACAATAAAAGAAATGAAAGCCAAAGCAGTGAATTTGATAAGTGAGAGAAACTTGGAAGTCATTCCTCGTGAAACAGGTAGAAAGGGATTAAGAGTGACAAATGTGCAATGAATTTCATAATGAGATTTGACAGTAAAAAGTCAGGGTCAACTCAGAGTTCCTGAGAATATTTTAATCAGAAGTTCCTTAAAGTAGGATAACCTGTTGGCTGATACTTGACATATATATTGTAAATATGAATTTTCTGGATTTTCTATTTAAAAGAAAAGATGAAAAAATAAATAACCCTGTGTGATCCAGCTCAATGATTGCTATAGAGCTCTCAGTATTGTTACAAAACAAAAGAACTTGAGTGTGCCTTTAAGAACTTTACTATTCCTAAAATGCCACTCTTGGGAAGGTGCTCTTTGTGGCTGGAGATGAGAGGCTACTCAGTAATCCCAGGTGCAAGAACCTCTTTGGTAGGCAGTGCAGGGATTAGGGGACTGTTGCAGGTGCAGTGAAGAGGAAGGTATTAGATATGAAGATCTAGGACCAAAAGAACTTGATAAGCATCAGTATTGCTTGCTTAACTCTATTTTTTTTTAATTATCAAAAGCCCATCACTGTAAGAAAGAAAAACAGAAAATGAGGACACATACATATCTGTCTGTATCTGTTTCTTTATATATATATATATTCTTTTCTATAAGAATACAAAATGGCAAGCAAAAATTTTTTTAAGTGACAGAAAATTGCTCATTTACTTGAAAGTGTAATATGCTCAAGCAGATGCTGTAGTTGTTTTAGTAAATTTCTTCATAACTCCCTTGTTTTATAGCTCTGTTTTTCAAATACCAGAGTTAGGATCAGCTGGATTGATTAGGGTCATTACTCGGAATTCCAGAGACAGTCTGGGCAATCAACATAAATTGGTGATAAACAGAATCATTTATGTGGAAGCATCTGGAATATGAAAACAAGGGGATAATCAAAAGATGTGCAAGTGCAGTCTGTATTTTGCCTTTTATTGTTTCCATGAATATTATTTTCCTATAAATACTTTTTTTCATCTCCTTTCAAACCCTATTTTTTTTTATTGTTTTCACTGTGCATGTGTGGTAGCAGCTTTGAAGGATGATAATTTAATGGTGGGTGTCTCAGTGGGGAGAAAATTAAAATGTACAGCCTTTTGTCTGTGTGGCGAGTTGTTAAATCACTTCCCACAGAATGACACAGCTTGTGGCATTATACATGACATAAAAACTCTTCATTAACATGTGTCCTACTGTGAAAAATGTGCTATATTAGTTGGTCTGCCCATAAGTAAACCTTGTTGTAAGAGAGGATTTTGTACTCCTGTGAATAAGAATTAAATATTGAGATTTATTTTATATTGTTTTGTCTTGACAAAAAATACAAGGAAGTTGCTTGGAAGGTCTCTTTGCCCTTAGTGTCTAACACACTATTTATTATCTATTATTCACTGTTTTTGTAAATATCCATTCAACTTTTCTAAACAAAAAGCCCAGAAAACCAGTATATAATACACCAGAAAAGGAAGAAATGCAGCTGACTGACAAGCAATTTACTCTCTTTTATGAATTCTTCATACCCTCAGCCAAAGCCCACCCTGCCTAGGATTAGGTCATGAGCCCCCTCACAAATTCTCTGTTATCTGTCTGCGTGACAAAACAGTCTCGAGCGTGTGCAATGTCAGGTGTACTGTGTGTGGTGTCCTTACTCTTCCTAGGGCTGAGGTGTGCTGGCTGTGTAGGTACAGGAAAACACCCGACCTGGTGGGCTTTAGACCACCTGGTCTAAAGAGACAGCCATCAGAACTCAAGCACAGGATTTACTGGGGAGGATGGATACAGAGTATAGTACTAACTTAGAGCACGGTCTCTTTTATTTTTATTAATACAGCAATTTCATACCTGGGCTCTTGCTACACTGGCATTGGAAAGCAGTTTCAAGGTGTATTTGACAGCTGTGAAAACTCAGGATGCAAAGATTGTGCCAAAGATGCAAAATCTAAGGACATCTACAATCTATTTAACACAAATTGACTATGCCCTGTAGGCTTCTGGTCCTTCATTGTAACTCTAAGTAAAGAGGAGTATGTAAAAATTAGATTTTAAAATTAATGTCTTTTGCCAATATATTAATTTGATACCATAGACCATTATCCAGTGGATTTACATTTGAATGTCAGAAAATAATTTTCAGACAATAACAGACACTTGGTACTCTTATTTGAAACAACACTGCACAGAAAAGGCACTAAAGCTAATACATGGACTCCTCAGAAAAAATATTTGTATATTACATGAAAGATGAAATGTATCTCAATAAAATACTCAGCAGAGAACTCTGGATGGGAAGGCACTTCCATGTGCAGAGTAGGAACAGCTAAAAATGGTTGACTAGAAAGACAGTTCTGATTAATGAACATCTGTAATGCCTTACCTCTCATCTTAATTAGCACACAGAATTGTGTAATTATTAATGCTATGACAGCTCTTATTGCATTGTACTAAATGCAGACCCAGAGTGGACATCACTGAGCAAGTATATACTTCCTCATTACAATTATGGTAATGGACTATCACCAAGAATAAATCAGTGTCATAAACACACAGAGAACATCAGCTCTTACATCTTCAGCTGTTATGCCTGCTTTCTATCTTCCCTTTTGTTTTTAGGTAACTAAACTTTTTGCAAAATGTCATATTTCCTTGCATAAGGTTATAAAAATGCACATATTAAAGATCAGCTCAGTTTTATCTCCAAAAGAACTGGATTAATTTTTAATATCTTTACAGCCTGTCAAAACTGAAATGAAATGTGTGGTTTTCTAAAATGAAGTTATGGCCTCAGAAACTTGTAGTGGAGGGGTTTTTTCATTAAAGTAGATGCAATTCCTACCAGAACAGTGAAAACCTCTGATGCTCTGGGTAATGTGGATTTTGACTAGCTTTCTGGCTGATAATGAACCAGAAATTTGTTAGTGTCACACCTGTCATGCTGCTTATGCATCATCAGTATATCTTCCTCCAAGGAAAGGTTAAATGTGTAGCCTTTCATTGCATGGTGTGCACTCTTTGGCTCTGCACAAGGAAGATAAAGCCTGTCAGAAGAAGTGGTGAATCACTGGTATTCTTCTGGTTTCTTCAATATCAGTGTTTTTTTCCCAATCATGAGGCATTTTTCTTCATTTGCCCTTCAATCCAGACAGAAAACACAGTATTGTATGAACAACAACTGACTCATAAACTACAATCAGTCTTGAGCAATATTTGTATATCCTGATCTGTTGCATGCATGGAGGGGTTGATATATCCCATTTTTGCTAATATATATAAATAGATGTGTAAATATATATTATATGTGTAAAGGAAACTTTCCTGTGTGACCATCCAGGAGCCACACCTGTGCCACCTGGGCTGGGACCAAAGCCTCTTCACAGCAGATGGCTCCAGTGACCCCACAGGTGCCCTGTTTGACTCCCTACACACCCCACACTCACACAGTCAGACCAGATTTCCTCATTGGCAGTCCTACCTTTCCCATAGCAGAGTCTCAAATGTCCCAATCCTTAAAATAATTTAGTCATGGTGCAGTAACAAATTAAGAGCTCGAGCTAGTGCCTTTGAGGAGGGACCCCTTATAAAGATGCCCTGGGCTTTTATACCCTCAGAGTCTAACCTCTCAAAAGTCTGGGGTCATCAGTTCCTGCTATGTCTGAGTGTCCAGTCGTCAGGCTGACACCACAGGTTCCTGGGCCCTTTGTTATGCAAAGGATAGCTCAGGCTTACTTTTCCTGGAGCTCCTGCCACCCAGAGTTCAATCTGCAGCTCGCACTGCCCTGTGCGCTGAGCTACCCACACTGAACATATCCTTAGCACACCCACTTCTCCCCAGATCCTCTTCCCCTTGCTGTTTTGTAATACTAAGGATGAAGTAAACTTTTCTCGTTTTTGTCCCCCTTTCACTGCCCTTCTCCATCAATTTTCAGTACTTCTGTGTTGCTGGGACATCTTTGCCTATTCTCTATCATATGTTAGTAAGGCCTTGCAGTCAGTAGGTGCCAGTACCATCACTGAAAACAAACATCACAAATTCAATATACATCATGCATTCTGAATAGAAGTCCAGAAGATGCTAGAATGTCCACTAAATTTTAAACCCTCCTTGAGAATGATTGAGGTGCAATTTCCAAGTTCTGCTCACATGTTCATCTACATCAGCTTTTTATTTTGATATTTTCTTTATCCATTGCTTTTCATAGTTTTCACTAATGGCTTCAATAATTATTAAGGGGTTCATAAATGCAAGAGATAGAACAACTGGTATTAGCCATGATCGTTGAGCTTTTATGGCCTGTACATGGAGCACACCAGAACGATGAAACACGTAGAAAAATTTCAAAAGTTGCAAATATCCAGATTTTCCTTGTCAGTAGAGGAGGAAAGATCCTGAGCTGTTTCTTAAAGATAGTTCTATTTCTGTGTATGACTCCAGCTATTCATCAGTTCAATTAAAATCTGGCAAATGTTAGCTTCTTCCTTTTATAACTACTGACATTATTACTAATTATTTCTAGTATGTTCCTACTATGTCAATAACTGTGGCCACAAGAAGGCTAGTATTCAAGTACACCAGGACCCTTTGCCTTGTTTTTGCTAAGACTGCTTCAAATTTTTAACCTTAGTACTCTCTTCAAAGTCCCAATTAGAGAGCTGATTTGGGGTTTTGGTTGGTGGATTTATATATTTTTAATGGCTTGTCTCCCACTAATACTAGATTATTTACTGGAGATCAGATGAAAAGCCTGAGGCCAACTCTCTCCCTGCCTTGCCTGCAGCAAGGTGCAAGCACCCAGTGCAGAGCAGCTGGTACAGAGCCAGATTCCAAATGGCCATCAAGACTGAGCATTGCAGTCATTTACCATGCCGTACAGAATAATCCTACATATGCCCCATTTTCATCATATCCAAAAGATAAGCGTGAGAGAGAAAGAGAGGAGATGGGTAAACTCCAAGATGCTGGGGCATTCTTAAGGCACATAACCTATCAGCATTGCTGGGAATAATAAGAGTTTAGGAGACATGGGAAGGAGGACATGGGAAAAAGAATGGAGCCTATCGTGTACAGTGAAGGGTAAAAAACACTTGGTTGTATGAGGGAGGCCTCAAACTCACTCTGTGGAAAAGCTGGCTTGAATGGGAGCTGTGTCAGAGCTCCTCACACACAAGGAGGGTGGGAAAGGACTCGTGGCATGATCCCATCTCCTGAAAAGATGGGAATGACAGAGCTTCCCCTTACCATCCCTGTGTCTATAAGGGGTGGGAGAGGGTAGTGGTGTGTCTTCTGACATGACAGGATGGAGACTGCGGGAAAGGGGAAAGAGACCCTTCATTGCTTTAATTACAGAAGGAAAATTATGTCCCGTGAAGAAATTGGAGAGCAACCCTTCCTGCTCAGAGGGGGATGGACACTTGGCACACTCATTAGCAAATAAAAGCAGGAAGTTCTGTTGGGAACACTGAACACTTTTGGAAACACGTCCAAACTCATAGTTGCTTCTCTGATACTCCCTCTCACCAAACAAATAAATTGAGAAATAATAGATAACCTGGACTCCACCCCAGATCCCACCACTACACTGTGACCTCTAATAATTCAGCCAGTGGGCTTAGCAGTCACCATGCTGTAGATAAAGATGGGAGAATTTTAAGGATTAATCAGTGAACTCAACAAAGCAGTAACTTTAAAAAAATATATAGTTTTGGTAGAGATTTTTTTATTTGCTTTTGGGTTGGTTGAAGTTTTTTGCTTAGGTTTGGGGTTTTTTTTATTTCTTTCTCCTGGCAAGGTGATGCACCCCAGTTCATTGAGTACTCCTTTCACAAATCAAAACATCAGAAGGACATGTTTCCTGAAATTGCTGGAATAAGCACTATACACAGCCTCATTTGGAGCATTTTCATTAGGGTGTTTCTCTTGCTGTCTGTGCACATGACTTACTACATAATTAATCTAAAAAACCGGTAGAAATCAGCCTGGTAGGCTGGTAGGTGAGCATCCTTGGAGGACTTGGTCCAAAGAGAGGTGAATAGATTGAGGCTGTCTCTAAAAGTTCATATTCCTGGTATGGACATGTCTTTATTGAATATATTTGCTTGCTTTCCATGCAGTCTGTGGGTGAAAATATACTAGAGACTATTCCAGGTTATATGAATATTTGTCCTGGACATAGATGAATTAGTAAAAAGTAATTTTCTGAAAAGATACTCAGAGTGAACCCAAGGTATGTCAGCATCGGGTGCAACCTGAAATATATTGAGTGCAGCAAACAAGCAGGTTTGCCTTCTGTAGCAGCTTCTACAAGAAGCAATGTAGTGTTACCCAGGCACAGCCAAATTATGTCTGAACTCAGGGGAAAATATATCCTGCTGTATCTGCCTGAGAGAGGAGAGGCTGCTGCAGCTCTATATCCCAGGTCCAACCAGTAGTGAGGATGAAGATCTATTCCCAGCAGACCATGTGCACACAACTCACAAAGGGACCATATACACACACACACTGCAGACAAAAACACCCAGGACCACCCAGAGTGCTCCCACAAACACCAAGAGCATCATCATCCTCACACTGCTCCCCTCCACAACAGCACAGCATCGAGGTCCACTCATAAGAATATATATATTTCTGTGCAGACATACATATTGTGACTCCCTCCATCAGCTGGGCTCATAAACTCAGTCTGCCCAGTAGCTGCCCCTGGATCCCAGTCTCCTCAGTTTCTGGCACCTGGACATTAGCCTCTAGTGTTGACTTTCAGTGATGGGTTTCACTCTGGACAGTGGGGCTGGGACTTTCCTGTAACAACCCTGGAAGGGACGTGGATGTGGTGTCCAGGTCTTTTTCTGAGTCTTAATTTGGTAACCTGCCTTAGTTCACTCCTGTTCCTGCAGGCTAGTGGACATCGACTTTGGATAATCTGATGTTTCCTGCAATAGGCCTGAGAGCAGCCAGGGCTATGATATTATTTGGGCTCTCTCCCCTGCCATAATCACTCTGTGCTTCTTTTGGATGTACAGATAAGCTTTTATCACCTAATCCAATGGGAACAGCCTGGTTTCCACAGTAGTAACATCAGAGCAGCTCTCCCATATTGCTCTGTGCTATCTGCCTTGGCTTCCAGCTTCTCAGCTGCCTTAGCCAGCTGGGGCTGGGTGTTCCTGAACCTCTGTCACATTGTGCAGCATTCCTTGTAAGCTGCCCAAGAGCACACACAGGCACCCTGCCATTGTTGCCTGGCAGTTATTTGAAGATCTGACTGTTTTAAGATAAGCCAGTAGCGTTGCTTTTATTTGCATTCAGCAAGTGCTCTTTTCTGACAAGGGACGTGTTAGAATTGCAGTACAGGGAAAACAAGCCTGGTGCTGATCGTGGAAAGTAATGGATCATTGCACTCCTCCATTAATCTGCCCCTCTGGAGTCTATACGTTATAAAAATTCAACCATGATGCAGATTGCCTGCCTACCATACAACTAGAAATTGAAAGATTTACAGGGTAAATGACTATTGACTTACACCAGGTCACTGAGAGTGAACGAGAACTGTCATTTTCAGCTTACTGCAAACATCATCTTTGCCTTTTCATGTCTTCAATCTTCCTGAGGCTGAAGTTCTTTACAAGGATAACTGTTTGTGCTTTGGTTTAATAAGAAGCCCCTTGGTCATTTGAAAGGCCATGTATGCAAGGAACAGCAAATTTTTTTTTTCAAGTGACCTATATGCTGACTTTGGTGAAGAGTTGTGGGAATCAAAACCTATAGAAGCCAATAGTGGAAATGTATGTCTAAAAGAAAACATAACAGTGAAAAGCCTGTTATATCCTTTGAATCAAGCTTCTGCTGATGTGGTGTTGGGTATGGATACATTTGACTGATTTTCAGTCAGTTATATTTTTGCACTACAGAGTCTTTTGCAAAATGTAGGCCTTTGGATTTGTTTTCAAGGACAAGATCTCTTCTTGTTACTTAAAAAAAAATAACTGGAAGATGAGACATCAGCAAGACAGATTAAATAATGTCTATGAATAAAATAAGTTGCTTTTGTAATGAGAAGCATTTGAATGCACAGATTCATAGTTGCAGAATAAAAAATCACATCTGGCTGCAGTAAAATGAAGGGAGTTTACATTCGTAGTGAAAGAAACTCATGTAAAGCTCTGGAGCCAAAGTCTGCAAAACATGGCTGAATGAATGTTCTTTACACTTGTGTGACGATTTTCTTCAGTATTTCTTCATATTCTAAATTTTTTTGTGTCTTCATTATTTCTTCATCAGTTTATTCTCTTTCAACTTTGCAGATTATGTAAGTAATTCCTTCCGTAAAGCTTAATATCTTTACTGTATATTTTTCTTTTGAAACATATTTGATTTCCTGCTGACATAAAGAGAACAAATTGGCTCCCAACTAATAATTGTTCAGAGCTAAGCTCTTTTAGAGTCCTTAATGTACTAACACACTGACATTTGAGGTACTACTATTTGCAAAGTTCCTGTGGTGACAAATGTAGTTCTGGTTAAAAAACACAATAATAATTCTACTTTGCTTAACCACTCAGCACGATTCCAAAAGGACTTTTCTGCCAAAGTGAATACATGTTGTCCTTTTTTCTGAGAAATGGTATCTTTAGTAAAATATAAGTGTACGAGGAAGTCTGACTTCTCTTTGATCACAGTACCTTATGAACACCTACTCAAATTACCATTAAAACAGATTTTAAAGTAGCACAGTGTCCACTTCTCGAAGAAAAGATCAGGTCAGGCCCAAGGGAACAATCTGTAGCAGAAAATGTCTGGAACTTGCCTCATCTTCTTTTTGGTCACTGTGATAAAGTGAAACATTCTAAAGGCAGTGTGATCCTTCCTCTTAAATTTCTCTGCCTGGCAGTGCAAACCCATCAGGCATGGCCTAGAGGTTCTTTGACTTATGCAGGGAACCTGTAGGCAATGGCATGGACCCAGGGTCACAAAGACAGCTAGAGCAGCTTTTGCCCATGGCCATCCCTCTGGTTTTGCGGTAAGCAAAGCCAGCTAGGGAGATTTGATCCATTTGCTGTCTTTCACTAGAATCAGTTGTCAGACTACATCATGATCTTTTTCGTGAATGTAACAGTTTGCAGACAGGGGTCTGAATATGTAGAAATGATGGCTGCTTTATGAGAAGGGGTCACTAGTGAATGTAGTACCAATGCAGACCAGCTTCCAAGCCATTTAGGTGGCAGATTTTTGAAGCTATTTCATCTTTTCTTAATGAGACTTTGAGAAAAAAGGTCCCTGATATGCCACAGGATCCCTTTCCAGGGTGTCCTCTCATAAGTATATAGTTAGAGGTTAGTTTCTATTCTATTGATGTTTTCCTAAGCACCCTGTAATGTCCAAGGAGGGAGGGAGGGAGGGAGGAAATGGTGTGGGAAGGGCTGAGGAAAGAGAGATACTCTCTGTCTTTTTCTCTCTCCATTGATCATATGGAGACAGAAGAGACATTAATATCCCACCAAACACTTAGAGCCTGAAGCAGGACATAGTCACAAGTCCAAGACAAAGGGTAAGTGCTTGGAGTAAGTTTCCTGCATCCTGCATTACCTTGAAGGGCAGGTACTGCCCCCAGCAGCATCACTCTTGGCTGAGCCTGGAGCCAGCCATGGAGCTTCCCTTCCTACAGAGCAGGTCTGGGTACCAGCAGAATGGTGGCAGGCAGCAACTGAGAGGTACCATGAGTATGCTCCTAAGTCACCCATTATCTGCATAATGTTCAAAGAGAGCATTGTAAGATGTTTCACTACCAGTACTCATGGTCCCATGGTGTTTCAAGGCCTCAGATACTCCCATTCAACTGCAGTCATGGTTAAGGCTTGTGTAATTTAAATGGAAGGTAAGTCAGAGGTCAAACTCAGCCCCTGCCCATGGCTTAATGCACAGTGTAAATGTTGTTGCCCTTCTGGTAGGTCAAACACCTGTAGAGGAATGTGCTGGAGAGAAACAACAGAAGGAAGATAGACTGGCTCTGAAGTTTTGAAGTTTTGCTGCTAAATTTACATCCTAATCTTAAAAGATAAGAAATGAATAAGTTGTTGATTTTCTTTCAGAGCTCTGTTTTTAGATTATAAGGTTTGCATTAAAATGTGAAAATGGGAGAAAGTATCATCAGTTCTTTCTAAAATATAGGGAGAATGATGATGGCAGGAGAACATATTAGTTTTAGCAAGCAAAAGTAAAACCTGTGTTGATACTATCCTGGTAATATCCTAACAGATAATCCTTAGTTTATTTGAAATCTGTAATTAAACAGAATTTGCTACCATAGTTGTCAAAATCAGTATTGTCTCTTTATTCTTGTTGCGACTCTGCTTGAAATTTACTTAAGGGGAATTTGCTTTGCTTTGACTCCTCTCTCTCTCTTTTTCTTTTAAGGTCAACTCAAATCAAAACGTACTCTTGGGATAATGCCCAGGTTATTTTGGTTGGCAACAAATGTGACATGGAGGATGAACGGGTAATCTTCACTGAGAGGGGAAAACATTTAGCAGAGCAACTTGGTAAGAAAAGACACAACAAAAGCTTTATGATTGCTTGTGAGAATGCACAAATTAATTTCATTAATTGCTACATTACTTGTAAATACATGTTCATGACACATTCGTTGTAAAGGAAGAGTCACACACTGCCTCCCTTTTATTTCTACAGCCTTTTTGATATGGAGCAAGATTAGGCATGTGTCTGTATGTATATATTACCTTTAGATAGTTAGAGCTACAGGCAGGTATATCCTAGAAAGGAAACAAGTAAATAAAAAAAAACCCCAAGCACCATCCCCTCAAACAAAAAAAAAAAAAAA